>JAOPJI010029474.1:0-32280 GCA_027122695.1 Merluccius productus
TTGTACAAATCTCAATTTTGCAAATATCTATGTTATCAGATTTACTTGGATGTACTTTTCTTGAGTTTTGTTCGTTACGGGACAAATATAACATTACCCATACTTTCAGTGAGTTTTTTTATATTCGATGTTGTTCCTAAGTTAGCCTCATATCGAATAACGCCTATATATATTTTTTACGTAAATATATAATTTCTGTGAAGCTTTAACTCTATTTTAATTGTATTCTCAAGTATGCGACGACTCAATGTTGAAATAGCTAAAAACCTGATAATTATTTTTAAACAAAACATCTCTAAGCGAATCAAATTACTAATTCTACTGTATATATGCTTTGTGTAAAATTATAACAATTTCATTGTAATCGTATACTTTCCATGAGTTTACTCGTTAAATTAGCAGTTATTACTCTTTTAGCAACACACTAAAAGCGTTATATTGTTTATACACTAAAGTAAAATGCATATTTAAGAAAAATCACAATTTCAACCAAAAGAAACATTTTATAATCAAGATATTTCACTTCTGACATGAAACTTGTGGAAATAATTATCTACTTGACAGGATCTAATCCATGTTTACGCCCACGCATAACTATTAAAACGTTATAGCTTCATCAGTTTAAGTACCAACGTATTTACATTAGACCAGTATGTCTTTTACTTACAGCACTTTATACTGGTATCAAAGACTGTTCTTAACTCTTCAATATAAGGAAATAAATTTTTTTCGCACATGCGTACTTGTTTTTACACACATAAAGTGATACACAGACACTACTCTTTTATGTATATAGTAGATAGTACATAGATAGAAGATGTCCATGAGATAACGAGAAAGAATCTTATACTAGAACACTAATATTTATTATGATCAACTACTATAATAAGCTATTTAAATAAATTATAAGTTAGTATTCTCTTAAAGGCCCGCCCAAATTATTAATGCAGCCAGAAGTATGATGGCCAAGATTGCCAGGATGCTCATGATGATGGCTAGATCGCGGTACCTGTAGTAGTTTGTAGCGTTTGAGGTTCTAAACCAAAGTATAAACTTTCAAGCATACTTAGAGTTTCTTACAGACAATATATCTGATTTATGAACCAAACTTGTTGTTGACTATTCTTGCAGTAATTCTCTTCGAACGTGACTGGATCACAAATAATGCCATCACCAATAAAATTTGGCCCACATATGCAAATGTATGAGCCTATATCATTGATGCATATGGCATTTTCGTGGCACACATTGTCCGAGTCACATTCGTCAAAGTCTAACAAATCAAATAAATAAAGCATACAGAAGTAATTAAAGGAATGTAGAATGAGCAAAGATAACGTTCAGAAAAACAACCTGTGAGTTCTTCTATCTCTATCACCTCTATGAGGATATCCAAACCAAATGTAAAGTCTGCAGTTGTTGATAAGGGATACTGACCCAGAGTATCATCCCATGAGTCTAGGATCAGGTCACTTAGAGCCATCATTTCGTATTCTGCAAGCATAGTGTTTGGTCTTTTTAAATGAAAATTAGTAAAAAATATGTGTGAAATCACCCAATCAATGTAGCCTCTATTGAGAGGAGATACGGGGAAAGTACATATATCGGGTCAAGCTATCGGCATCTAATTATTTAAATTGTAAAAAAGTACCATGTCTAAAAAGGCATCCTCCAGTGCTTGTTGATCTAATAATGCGTTAAAACCACAACCCTATAAGGTACTACTTGTGTCATTTGGATAAATAATATAGCTCATTCTTGTACGATTATCGGACAACAGGAGATTGTAAATTTGAGAAAACTTCGAATATGCTAAAATGTCAAATATTTGGTAGTGTAGTTTTATTTAAATCATGCTTAATGATACAAACAATGAACGTTCCTTATACCTACGCAAACATCAAAGAACTTGTCGAGATTTGGCCTGTTGTAACATTCACACTTTGTGCCGTTCTCTGTCGCCACTGGATATGAGATATTTCGGTAACATGATTCTAAATCACTGAAACTTAACTTCCTTTCTAGGTAACATAATACTGCTTGTTATGTTGACTTTAATAATTTGACACGAGTAGTCAAGGTATTGATTCATCAACGACTTTGCAATTTTTATTGCCGATACAATAGGACTATGGATAGCAGCATATACATAGATGGTTACATTGAGAGTAGATCCGCCGCTAAAATCTATGAGTGTTACCATACAATCATAACTTACATTATTTCATGAACGCGCGAACAAATGGAATAATAATATGGGTCGAAAAGTTTAGTCACCTATAGTTGTAATGAGAAATTCGATCGTGATATCTAATACCAATGAATTGAAATTTGATCCCAGGTCTGTGGATTTCGCCTTTTCTGATTCTTTTATTAGTCCCGATTCAGAGCAATTCGTCAAGATCAAGTAGTGAATTGGAATATAACCTTCATTAATTAGTTTGAAGTTTTATAAAAAGCATACTTCCTCCTTCACATTCACAACCTTGGGGAACATAATTGCAGTTACACTCGGAGCCTCCCACAGAACAAGAAGCGTCAGGGGGGCAACCTTTACCACGGGTTTTAATAAATAACAATGTGAACAGATTTTGTTACTGGTAGTAGCCGTACATGACGTAGACGTTGATACATCGGTTAACGAATCCGTTACTGTTGTAGTGATTGTTGTAGTAGTTGTAACAGTAGCTGTGCTCGTGTCAGTACTACACGTTGATTTGGTCTTAGTTTTGGTTTTTGTCTTTGACGTTTTGGTCTTAGTTTTGGTTTTTGTCTTTGTCGATTTGGTCTTAGTTTTGGTTTTTGTCTTTGACGATTTGGTCTTAGTTTTGGTTTTTGTCTTTGACGATTTGGTCTTAGTTTTGGTTTTTGTCTTTGTCGATTTGGTCTTAGTTTTTGTGTCTGTCGATTTGGTCATAGTTTTTGTGTCTGTCGATTTGGTCATAGTTTTAGTCGTTGGGGTAGGTAAAGTAGTTAGTGTTGGTAATGTAGTAAGAGTGGGTAGAGTTGATGGTGTTGGTAATGTAGTAAGAGTGGGTAAAGTATCTGTAGTTAAAAGTGTAGTGGAAATGGTGTCCGTTGAGTCTGTTTTGGTTTTGGTCTTTGTCTTAGTTTTGGTTTTGGTCTTAGTTTTGGTTTTAGTCTTAGTGGTTGGGGTAGGTAAAGTAGTTGGTGTTGGTAATGTAGTAGGAGTGGGTAGAGTTAATGGTGTTGGTAATGTAGTAAGATCGGGTAGAGTAGTTGGGGTAGGTAAAGTAGTGGGAGTTGACAACGTTTCCGTAAGATATTCTACTTTTCTCTCTTTACTACCGCCAGTCATCATTTGTGCGTCAGATAATTCATGCTTTAACAAAATATGCTGTTCGTTATGGAATGTGTCCTTGTGGATGTTATACTTTGAAGCATTAAATGACTTTATGAATTCTTGCGGATGAACATCATTCACTGGATTCGTAAGGACAGTGCTCATCAAAGAGAGTACGATCGAACTCGCTTTTAGGTAGACATTTTGAGTGCTAATTGATGCTAATATTCCTGTGACGAGAGGTTGTAGCAATGCGTCATATTTATGTAATTGGAAATCCGGTTTATAACTGCTTAGAATCACATACACAGTTGCGATTGCAATGAAGGATTTCATTAATAATCGACTGTATTCTACAAGACCACGAAAATTAACAAAATGTTGATTATGAATTTACTTTCACGCGTCAATACGACTTTAAAAGTGAAATTTTTCTTTTTGTATTTTTTTATGTAATCTAAAATGACCATTTCAATTATATACACTTATAAAATATAAATTTATTTAATTCACATTATTTTTGACGATATTATGATAATTACCTTGTGCAAATCTTTATAGTAAAGACCAGTTTTTGTGCTATTAGTTGTTGTCGATTTCAACAAATACGTCTGGGAAAATAAGTATTTATTTATTGATTTTACACAGTCGAGTATGCAATTTTTCACGTGCAGTGAGGAATATATGTTATATTACATTATGTTATCCCTTAAATGGGAAATGAGATGTTCTTGTTGAATTAACTTTCCAGAATTATTATTCTTGCTTCCTCTTATTTTACTAATGATTTAATGTTTATCAACAAGGTTATATTTCAAAAGTGGCATTAATTGCTCAACTGTTGGAATAATTGTCATATTTTTTATTTATAATAGTATATTTAATTTCAAATATTTTTGTTATTGCAGATATTTATTGATTTAACGAATGAAATCAAATGTACTTCACCTCATATTTTGAGTAATTATTTTAATTAACTGCTAAGATAAGTTTTCATCAACAACGTTTATATCAAATTAAAAGACGCAATAAATGCAATAATTCTCGAATGGTGCACACATTTTACGCTTTGACGAGGTTGGTAAGATCTTTACCTGTGAAAATTTCAAACAGTTTAATACATCAGAGGCTGATCGAATTCTCAATTTCCCTTGATGATTGTAAATTTGTATACATTCTGCTTTATTTTATATATAGATGTTAACAATATTATTATGAAAATAACTTTAACTTGAATAGTTTTGCGTTCATTGTGTTTCAATATTTACTAGAAAACGCAGAAGCAAATTTGTCACTTTCATCTATCTACTATATATATAAAGAGGAGTGTCCGTGTGTCTGTCTGCGTGCACATACGAGTACGCACGCGTCACTATTTTCTTTTTATTTACACAATTTTATAAAGTAGAGTTAATACTGTTTCAAACATTTTACAATAGTATTGACTCATACCAAAAATAAATTTTGCCCCACAATTATAACCAAAGATATAAGTGATTTAATTTGGCGTCGAGGACCGATTTAACAATGAAGCGGTGTTTATTGCGGAGTTATTGTCAAAAACGCATTCAATTAAGTTTGAGATATTACATTACAATATAAATAATAGTTTTGAATATAGAGCGTGTTGAAAATATTTAAGTGTTAATCGTAGCTCTCTATTTATAAAGATGTTCCGTAAATGTTCACCCTATTAGTAGCATGACAATGAAATATATGAATGAACTAAGTTGTGGAATCATTTATGAAGTAAAATTTTCAATTATTTATATATTTTAAACATATTACAACGAAAAGGTTTTAATTTAACGCCAAAAACTATATACATTAAAGTTAATAATTGGATTCGCTTAGAGATGTTTTGTATAAAAATACTTAGCATGTTTTTAGCTAATTTCAAGATTGAGTCGTCGCATACTTGAGAATACAATTAAAATAGAGTTAGAACGTCACACAAATTATATATTTACGTAAAAAATATATATTGGTGTTATTCGATATGAAGCTAACTTAGGCACAGCCTCGAATATAAAAAAACCCACTGAAAGTATGCGTAATATTACACTTGTCCTATAACGAACAAAACTTAATGATAAGCACATCAAAGTAAAACAGATAACATGATTTCAAAATTGGAGTTTATAAAAATAAGAATAAATAAAATTTACTATAAATAGATTAATATTTCACGTTTCAATATTTCATATATAGTGTTTTTCACCATTTTAATGTTTTTATGTTTTATAGATGTTAGCAATAACATGCAACATAAATAGGTATCTCTTAATTTTTTTATCAAGTACTTATACACAATTTAATCAGGAAGTTATACAATTAATAACTTTAAAAAATTATAAAATACATTTTTAAGAGAAAACCTCAAATGTTTTTTAATTGACGAAATAAAAATATTTCAAAAATATTTATAAACTTAATAAAGTTATTATGTTACTTTTTAATATAATTTTAAGAAAGTTTAGTTTTTCTTTACATAGTAATGCTTTAAGTTTGAAAATCAAGAAAATTGATCGTTTAATTTTGTGATATTAACTTAATAGACTCAGTTTTGATAATTTTTATTTAAAAACGATTAATAGTTTTTTTAAATAAATAGTATTCAGTAAAATAGGTTCAATAAACATAAACTCAAAAAATAATATATATATATGCGCACGCCATTACCAACGAAAAAACTGCAGTCAATTTGTTATTTGTGGAAAATCTAACTATAACAAGTATTTTTCACATATACTACGGGTTATATATGTTTTTTTTATTTCTCCGCACGTGTTTATATTGGCTTACGGCAGCACTTCCGGATTCATTTGGTGTTCTGTACCAAAATTTAATTTTAAGGTTAAAATTGGCATTAAAATTCTCTTACTGTAGTCAATTCGTGATCTAACAAACATTACACTATTTTTAAAAGTAATAATATATTTCATCAAAACTGTTGTTTATTGAGTTAAATAACTGCGACAAAACTACAAATGAAGTGAGGCCATATAAAAAACATAAAAAACAATTGCCGTAGGCAACGGGCAAGGAAGCTAAGGCGAAGCCGTGCTTTTGCGCTAGTATGAAATAAATGTGCGCCTATTATAATCGTCAAATTTTTCGTTAGTGTCGAAAATGCCAATCCTTACTTATGAAGATGGTTGTCTTCGCCTAACCTAATCAAACTCTTAGGTGTATGCGAAAATGTAGTCGACACAACAAGAGTTCTAGTAGTTTTGAAATGCGACACAGAATTACTCAACTACTGCGTGTCATTTGTATTTTTTAACAACTTCGACCGCCTGAATTAATCAAAATATAAACAAACTCCATCTTTACAAAATTAATCAATTGCACCATGCTACAGTTTACTCATATTTTCGTATTAAACGAGTAAATCTGCTGGATTAAAATACTAAAACTTTAAAGTATTTCAAACTTGTACTTGATTTTAAATAGAATATTTTATTTCTCCAGAAGCAACGCGATCGAAAGTTTTCGTTGTGAGGATTAATATCGTTGTTACAACAAGTTATAAAAGATCACTTCAAACAAATACAATCTCATCAGATTCAATTGTCCTGGTCAAGTGTTCTTTAAACGCACACCTATTTAATTATTATATTCATAATTAACACAAGACTATTTTGTTGTTAAAACATACCAGAAATTAAAGATGTAACTGCCAACAAACACTAACAACAAGTTTACAAAATTAAATAAGACACCATGAACGTTCACTAATTAACCTGTATTACAGTGTAATTAGTTTAAATGCAATGCACATATGATGCTTTATTGATAAACTAGCGCGAAATCACTGGCGTTGCCCAGTTACAATTAAATTAATTTTTCAATTAGTTAGTGGATTTTAAAAATGAAAGCAGAAACTTATTCAATAGCGCTTAAATATATACAAAACGTTTCAACACTTCAGCTATTAAAACCTGAAAAACATATAATACACCACGAATAATTAATCAAAACGGTGTAAATATATCAATTAAGTTAAAACACATAATTCAGTTGGAAAATAATGGAATTTTGGGGAAAGAATCATATCGAAAATAAGGTTAATTTCCATTTTAATCCAAATCCCGATTTTAAATGATACATATCTCTAAAACTATAAGGGTTGTAAAATATCTAAGTAGCTCATTAAGTACGTTGTTAAGAGTTCTTTTTACGCATATAATCTACACACACTAAAAACACTTAAATAATGGGAACAAGGTTTGCACATGCGTACTGATGCGTGACACAAAGACACTACTCTTTTATATATATAGTAGATAGAGGCAATTCGCGTGATTATATCAATTAATACGCATAAAAAACCAAATAATGTTAAATCAAGAAAAATAATAAGTTTACTCAAATGGGATAACAAACGACTATCAAAAATGCGTTTCAACTTTTTCAATACTTTCTATACTGCACTCGGAGTGGCATTGTCCTGTTGATCTTTCAGCGAAACAAGAACTTTTCTCATTCTAGTGACATCCTTGAGACAGTAGGGAGGTCGCGTGTTGAGTTTGGACGATGTAACAACATTCGACCACACTTTATCAGTGTCCAAATTCAATGAGGAACCCCCGACCGTGGATTTTTTTATTTCTGAAAAAGTACTGTCGATGCGCGTGAGACGTGCTTTTTTAAATTCTTCAATATCTTTCAATGCTTGCGCCTTAATGAGTTGGATATTCTCTTCGGAGTTTCGTTGCTGTTTCTCAATTCGTTCCGCAGTTTCTTGTTTCCACAATCTATACGACAATTTTCAATGTTTTATATAGCACTAAGTTAGTGTATACGCAATGGGTTCTGGTTCAGTAGAATGCTAAAAAATCATTTATAGGTGTAAGCAGTACTAAAGTGAATTATAAAAATACAAAATGGTAAGTCTGAGTGGTCGACTGAAACGTATCTGTAGTTCCATTGTCTGAAGAAATATAACCTACGACTAGTTTCATCAACCTCCAACTACCACTAGTTACCAGAACGAGCTGATATCTGTTCCAAATCTAACTCTGACATTGCTTTAACGGGAGATGTTCCAGGCTAGTTGAAGGAAATATGTATTTCTACACACAAACAAACAATTTTTTACTGATTGAATTTCCAGTCCTAAGGATTGAAAATCTGCACTGTGCTTGTATATAATATCATCATCCATTTTTCCTAACAAAATTTCGAATAACAGGTGACTGACAAATGCTGTGGATACACTGGTAAGCCGATCACAACGATATTGTTGCTAGGATAAGAATGCGTACGCCTGCGATTAACAATGGACAAAAACATTTCTACGCTCAAAAATAACCCACTCAAGCCAATTACAAATTACAATGATTTTAAGTGTTGTACATAAAAATTAAGTCTTTCAATTCGGAGAGTCGTCTTTTAATTCGTCGTTGTTATCGTGTTCAATTTGTTTTTGAGTATTTTTCATGGCTTTCACTTGTGTTTCGTGTGTAACAGCTGTAATACCAGCTAGGCCAAAAAGCGACGCCACATTCGACGATGTTGAGGCCCCTTGACCCAACCAGTATCGAACTCGATCCATATTGAATGAGACCACACGCTCGCCGTAATGATTTCGCACTGGATCACACATACCGAGCTAAACTCAAAGTGTTATTTCATAAAAATTTCACATCCGAAGTAAACCACTTGCTCAATGGGTTTGGCGTTATGGGTATCCAGCGTTTTCATTACAACTATCGGATGAACTCTTCTGTTACGACACCCTGCCGATTGCATTCTTATAATAAATTCCGGCACTCCAATGTGTTTCAGGTCCTTCATTTTACAAACCGATAGTTGGTGTGGAATTTCACCTCGGAACAACTATTTTCAAATAACCGTGCGCGCACGCGTAACACATGGCGTGTTCGGACGTTTAGATAGTTAAAATAAACATAAAATTGTTCACTTCTAAAACAAAATTTGGTTTTTAGGACTTAAACAATTGAATCCTAATGTTAAAATTGGACACTCACTTAACTATATCTATATAACGCATGTGAATTAGAGAGTATTTTCCACAATAATTGTCAAATTTTATTTAATTTCAAATTGTATTTAGTAACAGGTCATTATGGACGGGTAAAAAAATATAAAATGCGCATATTAGACCATGAAACAACACAACAAATAGTAAGACGGGCCATTTCTTTTTCCACTATTGCTACCAACAACAATAGTAAGTTAAAGAGAACAGCAAAAAGGTTCGGGGCGTTATATCTATTTCTCAACTGCCGACGACGCCGAGTGGAAGTTTTTTGAACGTATATATAGGAGTTTGGCCCGCTCATTCTCCAGCTTGCTCTCAAGTTCCAGACAGTTAATCTACAACAGTTGAGTTAGGCAACGAGATTTGAATACCTGCACGTTCATTTCCAACCGTTTGGTTTGAGTGACTGACAACCTCGACAAATCAATTTCTAAAGTAACACTCACGACATTGTTTCGTTGCAAATATTAAATACTATGGTCAGCATTCTTAGTTTTAATGATTTCTGATACTTTGTTCACCAACGAAGCACTTGCAGCACTGACTAGAATACACTGTCTAATGTTGAGTCTATGGTTTATTACTTTGGCGGGAAGAAGACACCACATTTTTTAAATTGGGACTCGTGGGATCAGCTTTGACTCTCGAAGATGCGATCAATTGGGCCGTAGAAGCGTTGATATCCAATGAAGCCACAATAAGTTCTTCTAGATGGGTGCCTTCACTGATCGTTTTATCGGCCGTTTGAACCAGAAAATATGCTGCTGCACCCACCGCTTGTGCTGCTGACACTAATCCTTCAGTCCATCGATGATGTTTCTTGTAAAAATCTCTAGAGTTTTTCGCGCTCTACAAATCACAACATTAATTCGAAATGTGCTATATCGCTAATGTTACTCCTGAATTTGTTCCCACGATTTCCCCTTGTAGCACAACTGACTCTCGTATGAGTTGATCAACAAGCTAGAATTTGTTATACTACTAAAACTGACGCGCTAATTACATCCAGTAGTGATTTGCACCCGTCCATTATACTAAACATCAGTTTCAATCGATTATTCACTCCACCATTCAGTTTAATTACTCGCTGTTGATATTGAGGTCTTCTCTATCATTCTGGGCCTCCGCGTGTTGGCAAATGGCCTTGAAAATGCTGTAAACAAATGTACGCGTGTTAAGCGACTTACTGAAAGAATTGCTTTTGCTTGCTCAATAGTCTACATAGTGTTTAAAATCCTTTTATTTTGATCACTGCGAATTACATGTTGCGTTTTAATGATCTCATCTTCTGGGGTCGACTTTTTGTGAGTTTCGACAGTTTCAGGTATGCTCTATTTACATGCATATTAGAATGGGGTTGCTGGAAAAATGTCATTTTCGTGATAGAACTCACCTCAACTTCGTGAATATAGCCATTCACTCTGGATTTTAATTGATGAAGTTTCATTTTAATTTGTTGTTGATCGTTAGTGCTTTCATCTACAATTTTGTCAAATACACCCCATTCTTTCAAGTGTAACGTAGTACCATCGCTACTTGAGTCAAGTAAATTAATTAGAGGGTAATGGGCATCAATCAAACTAGACGAGTTGTTTGTAATATTTTCTAGACAAATGAACCCAACATTATAGTTGTTAATAGTGGACAATATTACCACATATTTGAGGGTCCATAATCACGTTACAAACTCCCCTGGTGCAGTGAACCATGTCGCCGAGTTCAACATTGTTATCATTAAAGAAACAGATGACATCCGCTAAAAGTCATTTATTATCGTTAGTTTAATTCAACTTTAAATTAGATCAATTCGTCAAATATAACATGCTTGTAATGAAAATACCCATTTCTACGGTTGATCTTGTGAGGAGTTTGTCGACATTGGCAGAGATGTTACGAAGGGACTTTATGAGTTCACTGGTGTGGGATTCATTTTGACTAGGTTCCTGAAGACGTGACTTATAGGCTGAAAGTCTGCTTCTTATTGAGTCCATCAAGATTGCTTAATAATAAGAGCGAAATTAGGAGTCTAATTTAAATTTATACACCTACTTATGAGATCACTGTTGCCGACTTTACTTGAAAGACTCGCAATTTGGTTTTTAAGATTGGAGGTTTCCAGCTAATGTTGAACAAATTTGAGAATTGCGACAGATCAAAACTTACGTTGTATTTCTGTTGAGTAATTTCCAATTGTTGGTTGGCTTGTTCCAACTAAACCGGTAATAAACGCGTATTTGCAAAATGTTGGTACTTGTTGCACGAATTGTTGAGTTCCTTGAGAAGTTTGAGTTCTGAGTGTCATCTTATATGAAACATATAAGCATGATTGATTTAACAGTTATGTACAAGTTCGTGTTCAGTGGATGACATCTTCACTTCGTATTTAGTCAACTAAACGCAATGACTAATCAATATACAACTTGAGTGAAAGTACATCCATGTTGAGTTTATCAATTTCATTTTTTAGTGCACTTATTTTATTCTACAATATTGCAACATAAGCAACCTGAGAAACGCCTCCTTGTATTACATCCTTTTGTGCTGCGCTTTGTTCGAGTGAGCTTTGTTTGGACTTGATGTCAGTTAGATTTTTCCTCACTTTTTGATATTCAGTTCGTAATTCGACATACATCTCTTTTAGTCGTTCAAGTCGTTCATCCGAGGTTTTTTGCTCTGAAAAATATAAATTTATACTCATATGTTTATTAATCTATCACCCAATCGTTGTTGTTCATCGATTTCGCGTCGAATCAATTGATTTTCCTATATATATATATATATTTATATATATATATATATATATTGAAATTAAACGATAGTATGAGAATAAAATTTGGTGGTACTTTTAATCAAAAATAAGAAAAACCTAAAACTTCCTAACAACGTGAATTTGAAGCGATTTTATAAGACGACTATGACAAAACTATAACAACTCTACAGTTGTGAATGGATTGCGAAACGTAAATAAATTTATTACTGGTTTAAAATTCTTCATTGGTTGCTTAAAGGTTTTAAACAACATTTAATATGTAACTAAAAAAACCTATACAACCAACTTTCAACATTAATGAGGCCATTTGCTTAAATGTATTCTATAAGGTACGCAATGAGACGTTTGGGTCTAACTTGATCGTTATACACAGAGAATAAATGACTTGGCAGTTGTTTTGAACAGTTTACTAATTCACTATGATCATTCATATTTATACTCTCATTTTGAAAAAATATTTGATGAGTATTGTTAGTAACAAAGTCAACAATGAATTATGTTAAATTTCGTTTAATGTGAATTATATCTCTACTATGAAATCAAAAACAAAAATTCGAGGCTTAATTAGTATACCTCTTGGAGAAGTCTAAACTTTTCGGTGGCGAAATTCATATCCGTTTTATACTATGTAAAATTTAAAAAATACAGGTAGTTAATATGAAAAACCTTATTCATCGCAGACTCTTTGACCGTTTCCAACTAATTATATTTTATAGATTTGGATTAATTCAAGAGTATACCTGATTTTGCAAGTCTTTGATTTTTTCTTCGTAACCAGTGACAGTATTAGTGAGTAGATTTATTCTGTGCTGACTATATAACAACACAATCAATAAAAAGTTATAATTTAGTTGAAATGACATTACCATTGCATATGAAGATTTTGTGGTGGTTCTTGTTTCACAATTGCAGCTGCTCTAAAGATAGGTAATACAGCTGACAAGTATGCACGTAGCAAAAGTATTACTTTTTTTCTTGTTGTAGTTTCAATGCATTGGTTTTATGTATGAGCGATCTACAGTGTATATATACAATTTTTAATCAATAAAAATGCAAATACTCCTTGATAGCCAGTTCTTTGCTTCTTCTGTAAAACAAAAGTTAGATTTTAGCAAAACTAAATGTCCCCTTCCACTTAAAATCATGTGAATAATAGTGTATCGAACAAATAAGTTTGTTCTGACTGATTTTAAAAAGTGATTATGAGACTAAATAAAAAAAAAGCATTACGCCTCGATCAGAATACCACCAATGGGCGAGGCCTTGAATGTAGTTGGTTATGAATGGGAACAACAAGAAAATTACATTGTTAAGTTTTGGAAAATTAATGAGATTATTCAAAAAACTATATCTGCTTCCTTTTTCTATTAACTGTAGCATTCTATGTATACATCTTAGATAAATGGAACATACTACGGTGTTTACTTGGAGTACGCGACATTGAACAGCTCTCCACGTTGAACGTATACCTCAAAAGAACTGTCGACTATTCAAAAATTGTGTACTAGTGTAAATAAAAGTCTACAAGGGCATACTAATATCAATGATTATTTCAAACAAGTTGGGCAATATGTTGAAGATGCCAAAACAATCCTAAGAATGAAAACAGGATTAACGAGTAGTAAATAAAACTTACCTCAAATAACAGAAACACGGGCATTAATTTTGTTTGGCCACTTTCTGTAATAGAGATTGCGTTATCGATGGGAATTTTAAGTAAAACTACCATCATCTTAGATTAACAACCAAACATAACACAAAATACTTGCTTCCAGTGTCCATACGCAAATTTCAAAATAATTGACACAGCGATGTAAATAATTCAAACTATAAAACGCGCAAATATTAAACTAAGGCGAATACGCATAAAATAAAAATGTACCTATCCTCTGAATCTTTGTAGGGGCAAATAGCGTAACCACTTCTAACAGTAACATTCCCTCTGATATTGACACACCGTTGATGAAAAAGAGATTTATTGCTGAGATAATCTTTGTAAAAGCTGCAAAAAACTCCATAGAAATCTCCAGATGCGTACTATATCAGCCAGTAATAATTTTAATCGTTAAAAATAATTAAAAATATCTCACGCATAAAATATTATTTGAAAGGTATGTTGACAGCGCTTTAAAGTTTTCAACCTATATAATATATGAAGAACAACTAAGTCACATAGAATGGCGTATACACTGTAGAAACCATCCCGCATAACGCTGTGAAGAGTAAAATATAATTTCCAACCACTAACACTGGTTATCATTCCTGAGTTAATGTCCTTCAAAGCCAACATCAATCCATGTAAATGTTCATCTTGGTAGGTGGCCATTACAATATCTAAATTAAACGGTATAATTTAACTAATCAACAGAAATATGTATGTAAACTTCGAATGTGTTTTTGTTTAGGAGGTCGATCTTTATTCCTGCAACATTTATCCAATAGCGAACTCTACGAGTGTGTGACACATATACAATCTGATCGAATATAAATTTATCTTTTAAATTACATATCTTTTAGAACGTTCGATAGGGTTCACATACAGTGAGGAATCCATAAGAAAAACTATCTATTTTACTTAAAGCCTATAACGAAACAGGTAGGGTTATCCTATTAACTTAAATTTAGATAGCTGTTGTACCTGACATCAAAAAGGAGATATATTCAGTAGTTTTTGTATAACCTATATCTACCAAATTTGTATATTTAGTATCCATACAAAATCAATAATCATATTAAAAATCATGATTTAAGTTTAAGTGAAATTCACAAACAATATTTATCTCCACACATATTGCATTGAGTATTGTTACCATTCGGATTAATCCACTTGTACGAAGTATAATATATCACGTAACTACGAGCAGGAAGATCTCTGTAAAAATAGACCTTAAAGTGATTTCAAAATTATGCAAGATACTTAATTCATCATTAATTTTTGAGTTTTAATTTGATTGGTTCAAGACAAAAATATGATAAGGCAGTGCAACAACTATGTCTAATGTTGTTTATTATGAAAAGATGCCAGATAATAAATTCTGAATTTTATGTTTGTTACGAGTCGGTGGATTGGTTGCGCACATAACCGGTTCAATTTAATCTGAACCGTCTTTAAGTTTGAATAACGTAATCCAGAATTTGAATTCACTCAATTTTGTAATTGCCCAAACTATTCTAAACATAAATGCATAATAACTAAATTATATAATGGATTGATTCGCAAGATTTCTAAAAAAGTAGTGACAAATAAATGGATTCAACTACAGTAACAAATATTCAAAACTTAAAATTTGGAAATAATTTTGATTTTAATTACTAAATTTGACTTGCATATATTATGAATTAGATAAACAAGTTTTGCAACTTTAGAAGAAACAAAATAATCCTAGGATTACATACCTGTTTGGGGTAAAATTTAAGATGACTTTTATTTTGTGTAAAATAATTGATTTTAATATTTCCAGACATTTATCAAAATCAAGACACTGTAATTTAAAAAAAGTTTTTTTCGAATAGACTAGAAAACATCGTTAGCGTTTTAACAAAGTAATAACTAGTGTATATGTCGAAACTAAACGTATCTCTGGATAAGACCTATACAATATGATTATTCATATACTACAACAAGATTCTTTTTTAATTGTTTTTCCTGGTACAGTAGTTTCAATGGACAAGATATTAATTTTAATCCTAGGATAATATTACATGGCAACTTAATAAATAGGGTATGCATATTACAAATGTCGCATGGAAAATATTTGAAGAAAATAGTTTCTCAAACAAGCTTAAAAATAAAGCAGAATAGTTGTTAAGAGGCTGAAATAATCATGGTTGTTCTTCTAGTGCCGACGACGCCGAGTGGAAGTTTTTTGAACGTATATATAGGAGTTTGGCCCGCTCATTCTCCAGCTTGCTCTCAAGTTCCAGACAGTTAATCTACAACAGTTGAGTTAGGCAACGAGATTTGAATACCTGCACGTTCATTTCCAACCGTTTGGTTTGAGTGACTGACAACCTCGACAAATCAATTTCTAAAGTAACACTCACGACATTGTTTCGTTGCAAATATTAAATACTATGGTCAGCATTCTTAGTTTTAATGATTTCTGATACTTTGTTCACCAACGAAGCACTTGCAGCACTGACTAGAATACACTGTCTAATGTTGAGTCTATGGTTTATTACTTTGGCGGGAAGAAGACACCACATTTTTTAAATTGGGACTCGTGGGATCAGCTTTGACTCTCGAAGATGCGATCAATTGGGCCGTAGAAGCGTTGATATCCAATGAAGCCACAATAAGTTCTTCTAGATGGGTGCCTTCACTGATCGTTTTATCGGCCGTTTGAACCAGAAAATATGCTGCTGCACCCACCGCTTGTGCTGCTGACACTAATCCTTCAGTCCATCGATGATGTTTCTTGTAAAAATCTCTAGAGTTTTTCGCGCTCTACAAATCACAACATTAATTCGAAATGTGCTATATCGCTAATGTTACTCCTGAATTTGTTCCCACGATTTCCCCTTGTAGCACAACTGACTCTCGTATGAGTTGATCAACAAGCTAGAATTTGTTATACTACTAAAACTGACGCGCTAATTACATCCAGTAGTGATTTGCACCCGTCCATTATACTAAACATCAGTTTCAATCGATTATTCACTCCACCATTCAGTTTAATTACTCGCTGTTGATATTGAGGTCTTCTCTATCATTCTGGGCCTCCGCGTGTTGGCAAATGGCCTTGAAAATGCTGTAAACAAATGTACGCGTGTTAAGCGACTTACTGAAAGAATTGCTTTTGCTTGCTCAATAGTCTACATAGTGTTTAAAATCCTTTTATTTTGATCACTGCGAATTACATGTTGCGTTTTAATGATCTCATCTTCTGGGGTCGACTTTTTGTGAGTTTCGACAGTTTCAGGTATGCTCTATTTACATGCATATTAGAATGGGGTTGCTGGAAAAATGTCATTTTCGTGATAGAACTCACCTCAACTTCGTGAATATAGCCATTCACTCTGGATTTTAATTGATGAAGTTTCATTTTAATTTGTTGTTGATCGTTAGTGCTTTCATCTACAATTTTGTCAAATACACCCCATTCTTTCAAGTGTAACGTAGTACCATCGCTACTTGAGTCAAGTAAATTAATTAGAGGGTAATGGGCATCAATCAAACTAGACGAGTTGTTTGTAATATTTTCTAGACAAATGAACCCAACATTATAGTTGTTAATAGTGGACAATATTACCACATATTTGAGGGTCCATAATCACGTTACAAACTCCCCTGGTGCAGTGAACCATGTCGCCGAGTTCAACATTGTTATCATTAAAGAAACAGATGACATCCGCTAAAAGTCATTTATTATCGTTAGTTTAATTCAACTTTAAATTAGATCAATTCGTCAAATATAACATGCTTGTAATGAAAATACCCATTTCTACGGTTGATCTTGTGAGGAGTTTGTCGACATTGGCAGAGATGTTACGAAGGGACTTTATGAGTTCACTGGTGTGGGATTCATTTTGACTAGGTTCCTGAAGACGTGACTTATAGGCTGAAAGTCTGCTTCTTATTGAGTCCATCAAGATTGCTTAATAATAAGAGCGAAATTAGGAGTCTAATTTAAATTTATACACCTACTTATGAGATCACTGTTGCCGACTTTACTTGAAAGACTCGCAATTTGGTTTTTAAGATTGGAGGTTTCCAGCTAATGTTGAACAAATTTGAGAATTGCGACAGATCAAAACTTACGTTGTATTTCTGTTGAGTAATTTCCAATTGTTGGTTGGCTTGTTCCAACTAAACCGGTAATAAACGCGTATTTGCAAAATGTTGGTACTTGTTGCACGAATTGTTGAGTTCCTTGAGAAGTTTGAGTTCTGAGTGTCATCTTATATGAAACATATAAGCATGATTGATTTAACAGTTATGTACAAGTTCGTGTTCAGTGGATGACATCTTCACTTCGTATTTAGTCAACTAAACGCAATGACTAATCAATATACAACTTGAGTGAAAGTACATCCATGTTGAGTTTATTAATTTCATTTTTTAGTGCACATATTTTATTCTACAATATTGCAACATAAGCAACCTGAGAAACGCCTCTATGTATTACATCCTTTTGTGCTGCGCTTTGTTCGAGTGAGCTTTGTTTGGACTTGATGTCAGTTAGATTCGTCCTCTCTTTTTGATATTCAGTTCGTAATTCGAGATACATCTCTTTTAGTCGTTCAAGTCGTTCATCTGATGTTTGGTGCTCTAGAAATATGTATGTACACCCATACGTTTATCAATCTATCACCCATTCTTTGCTGTTCTTCGATTTCACGTCGAATCAATTGGTTTTCCTACAAATGTACATAATTAAACTGGTAAAAGACAAATCACGAATATGAATTAGTGTATTTGTTTAATTTTACCTGCTGCAGAAGTTTGAATTTTTCAGACGCAAAATGCATATCGGTATTGTACTAAATATAATATGAAATCGATATATATATATATAAGGCGTTATAAATGTAAAACCTTATCCATGGCAGACTTTTTGACACTCTCCAGCTATATGTACGTGACAAACTGATTCACCCATATAAATACTTGATTTTGCATATCTATTCGTTGTCTTTCGTTTTCAGTGATAGTTTTTGTTAGCGTATCTATTACGTGTTGACTACATTACGAGAGTTAAATAATAAATCAAGGTTTGATAAATGCACGTTACCATTGTTTATGAAGATCGGGAGGTGGTTCTTGTTTTACAATGACAACTGGTCTAAAATTCATTTACACCCCAATTTCTCTCTAATATAACAATTACGTTTTTTCTTGTTCCAGTTTTAACGACTTAGTTCTACTAAGAATTGACCTATATGGAAATACAAATTAATTGGGTACATAAGAAAATACAGCTGAATAGCTTCTTCTTTGTTTCTACTACAATCCGAAAAATATATTAGAGATTTCAGAAAACCTCATTCACACTGTGTAAACTCAACAACACCAACAAAATTAAGTTGAGTATAACAAGTGAATGGAAGGAAACCGGTAAAATTGAAATATTACGCATCAATTAAAATATCATCAATTGGTGACGCCTTAAAAATGTTGAGCATAGAAAAAAATTGACCAGCAGTAGATACTTCAGTGAGAATGGGAAAATCCAAAAGACTATTCAAAAACCCATACCCAGTCGCCTTTTCTATTAGTTTCCGCATTCTATACAGACACATTAGACACAGTTCACGCAATCTTAGAGCACCTAGAGTAGGTGCTATTGAAAAGATCCCCATGTCGAAAGAACAAATCAAAACTATCGCCAACTAATGCAAAAATTCAAGTGTATATCGAAGGGCACAAATTATATACCCATATCCAGAATAATGGCAAACAATTCGGGCAATATCTTAAGGATGCCAAAACAATCCTAAGATCAAAAATAATGGCAAAAGAGTAGCTAGTACACACCTCAAACAATAGATACACGGGCATTAATTTATTTTGTCCACTTTCTGTTAGCAATCGTGTATTTGTGACAGGAATTTTGATAAAAACTATTAATTTTTATAAACATGCACATTCGACTACGATGTAGAATACTTGCATCCAGTGTGTTGATACAACATTCAAAATAATTAATACAACTGTGAAGGTAATTCAAACTAGAAAATGTATTAGCCAACTTCAACGCACTAAAATGGACAAAATCGTCCCCACAAGCAAGTGTGCTATACCTATCATTTGGCTTATTATAAGGGCAAGTAGCAAAACCTTTTCGAACCGTAACATTTCCTCTAATATTAACACACTGGCGATGAAACAGTGTTTTATTATTAAGGTAATCTTTATAAAACCCACAATAAACTCCATAAAAATCTCCAGATGCATACTATATTAATAACGGAAAATGATCCTTAAAAATACACAACTAAATTACACATAAGATGTTAGTTGAAAAGTATGCTGACAGTGTTTTAAAGTTGTCAATCTAGAGTTGATATTGGTAAAAATAAAGTCAAGCAGAATCGCGTTTACACTAAAGGGTCCATCCCTTATAATGTTATGGAGTGTAAAATAGAGTTTCCAACAGCTGACGCTATTAACTGTCCCTGATGTAAGGTTGTTTAACGTCAACATCAATCCATGTAAATTTTCATCTTGATAGGTGGCCAGAATAACATCTATAAATAGGATAAATGACTTGAAAAGGGGTCAACGTGGGCACCAACTTCGTAGGTGTTTTTGTTTAGGAGGTTGGTCTTTATTCCTGCAACATTTGCCCAAAAGTGTGCTCTATATATAGATGGGACACATAAAGTCAACTTCCGAACAGAGCACAACTTAAAGTACGTATCTTTTCGATCGTTCAACAGGGTTCACATACAATGATGAATCCATGGAGCGAATTATTTATTACACTTAACACCCACATCATTAAATAGAGTTAGACCATCCGATTAGATCCAATTTAGAGTGTAATTTTGAGCAAAGTGGTTAATGGTATTGATTGAACAATTCGTTTAATTTTTTTTTCATCGCAATTAATAAAAAGCAACCACTTGATGCATTTGGAAATGGTCAAAACATCAAATTTAATTTTGTTGGCGATTAAATTAAGATTATCATTGTATCCTGCAATGAACCACCCATGCGGAAAAACGGCTTACATACCCACACAATAAAGTGGAATTTACTCACGCTTGATTTGGCATGCAAAGTAACGTTTATCATCACCCCGATTACACACCGCACCAGCTCCGTGTCAATTTTTGTTTTTTATTATCTTAAAATTCAAATCGGATAAGACTTATTTTCGTGTAGTTGATGTTATGAAATGAGGAGGATTAAAGCTGCTGGTTTAAAACAGTCGCGAATGATCTTATGCCAGATCTACTCTTCCAATAAAGTTGCTTACCGACAGTAACCTCAGTTGGGTTAGCTACTACTTATTGAAGTATAAATGAATGCGTCTTTGCATGAGGTGACTATGCATATCAACTCTCGAACAATGCAAACGATTACAATATCTGGCTCGTTGCGTGTGCACAACAGCAATACGACACCAAGTTAAAACAAAGTTTGAACGTTCACTGCTTGATTATCTCCTACATGCACCTGCTAAAACACACAAAGCTAACTAAATATTATACTAAAATTAACGTTTGAATAAAGTTGTACCGTTAAAAAGCAGCGAATCAAGTTACTTCAGCGCCGATAATTCTTACAAGCTATCTGAATGAATCTACTTTTGAAAATTCTAGTTTTACACCAGCAAACAACCTAAAACTACTCGACCACTTTTTTAAAAATTGTGCCCGCGCATGCCTGTCGATATAACCAGCTCTGAACTGCGGTTTTTGCTCACGTTGAATATTCTGAGGATACCGATTAACTACGTTACTAAATACGCCTTTAAAACCTTAAACTACCCCTGTTATTTTGCCACTATTAGTTGTGCACGCTAAATATTATTTTGCAAGCATTTATAACTATAACCCACCAATGAAGGGGTGTAAACCATTTTGGTAATACTACAAATTAATATTATAACCGGCACCACGAAATTATGAAAATGACGGTAAGACCGATATCAATGGACATTTGAAATAACTACTTTTTTAACACACCACTTGTTTCGATCAACATAAAAGACTAGTGGGATGAATTAATTGCTGCACGTTGTTGTTGGTCACCAAAGTAGAAGAGAAGGTGAAAAGGTCTAACAAAATAGGTTAGACGCACGCACGAGATAATTTGATTTGTATGTATGCCGGAACTTTCGAAATTGGTTGACCACATCAGACAAGAACTAGCGGGAGAACTTCGGCACCATCACTGTGAAGTAGACCATCTGATATTGGCTAATTGTGACATGTTTCAAGAGTGACGCGCAACAACTCATAATCCAAATAATAGCCCTAGAGCAGTTCAATTTTAATTTTGACATTAAAGAGCGATGTCCTTCCGCTGTGGATGTAGATTTGATGGGGATCGTCAAACGCGCTGATTATAACTGTTTTAGTTGAAGAATATTCAAGGAGTATTTGACAACTGTGTGATCAATGACAAGAAAAACGTCGTCATATCCACCTATTTGAAGGCACGCCTAGAACTGTTCAATGTGTAAATGCACCTAACAACTGTTTGTTCTAGCACTAACCGCAACAATAGTTATCGGAGTTTGTTGGGAATACCTGAGGAGTTTTGTTTGTTTGAAAAGACACTTTTGAATGCCTTGTCCGTATTGAAAAGTTTAAAACTCACGTAACCAACTGGTTTCTAAAACAAATCATGTAAACACCATTGTTATGTTGTAGTGTTAGAAATGTATCCAGGGAGTGCTATTTAGCACGATTATTGGACCTTTTAATGTATGCTTCTGAAAGGTTGTCTCTAGTACATCACAGTAATTGATAGAAAAGAAATTGCCGTTTTGAAGAAGATAGTTCAATGCTACTTTGAACTTAACAGATTGGACTTTACACGGTCGTTTTTGAGTGTGATAGATTTGGAAAATCGATTGCAAGTGTACCAAAATGTATTCGGCTCTTGTAGCAGTGGTTCAGATTCAATCATACTGGTGAGCAAATGAATTCCGTGCGCCAACACTAACACCCATTAGAAAACGTTAACTGAAAAGTTTAGCATTTTTACCACACTTAAACGAAAAATATGGTCCAACCTGCACACCAAATACAACATCAAGTTGTACAACTACTTTTATCTGATGGAGTATCGTATTCTTTGCAAAGTAAGCGCCAATGTTGCTCTTCCACCACCCCATATCATGGTGGAATTATAGTTTTATTTCTTCCACCATGGGTCACTATCCAAATATAACATAAAAGATGAACGAATATCTGACGATAACGCAGATTTCTATTTCAGCTCCACGTCGCCCAGCAATAACAAACGGAAGATCATGTACTACCACGCCAACAGTGGCGAGAGTCGTGTCTATTTATCAAGTCCGTTTGTTGATGACCACATCAATCAGTAGTTTGGTTTGGTGTGCGCGATTTTTATGGTTGGGTTGTAGCGTCTTTAAAATGTACAAAGAGTATCAAATGTTGACTTGCGTGTTCTTGACCGTTGGCGCTGTGTGCTCTGACAGCGAATTCAGTCTAGTCGATGATTCTAATGATCGCCAATCTTTTTTCGCCAAAAATCAAAACCATCCCCACTCATACAGAACTAGCAGTGAAGTGGAGACTATCAATACCAAAATGGAAAATCTCCAACTAAACCCAACCGTTGGGCTCCATCCTTTGTTCGTACTGAACCAAGTAAACAATGTTTGGTCAATCATTTCATTTAACTGATTGGCCAGATTAATTATGAACGAAATTTGGCCAAGCTCACCGAGTTGTGCGCCCAAATGCTTGGGAATCCTGCGGGTGGCCAACTCGTTATTTTAAAGGACGAAGTATTTGAGTGACTTTGAACGGATTATAGCCTTGTTGTAGAGCCAACGTTATTTCTTTATGCTACCTCTGCAACCTAACTTCTTCTTTGGGATTGTTGTCAAAGATGTCGCCGCGATAAATAGAGTCATCATATCCAACAGCATGTTAAGTAGACATTTGTCCTGTGTACAACCGCCACTGTTGATCGATTTAGGTTTTCGAAAAAAGTTACGCCTATTTTATTAGACTTCAAAGTTGCCACACACACAAACATATATATATATATATATACACACATATATATGTAGTAGATATATAACTAATTCGCTTTGTTCATCGTTGTTGTGCATGACTAAAGTAGAACATCTATTCATTAGTGAATTGTTTGAATCGTATGGGCGCGTTGGATTTACACTTTAAAACCCAATTTTGCGTTCGCAAGTCCAAATCGAACTATATCGATTTTGGTAGCCGCGTTAAACAACCAATAGTTTTACGAGATGTACATTCAAAGTGGATCTCACGCGAAAGCAGCGCCGGCCGCACCTAGGGACTCTTTAACCTAAACACCAGGGTAATAGACAGCACACTGAAATTCAACACACACGATAAACACCTTATCCTCCACACACACTGGCGTAGAACTATGATGATTCTGACAATTCTCTCATTCCTCCTCTGCGTGCTGTCGGCAACAATAATTTACATCGGGAACTTATCTGTCGGCGTCATACAGTTCCAACTGTCGCAAGACGGTCGACCTGAGTTTTCAAGTGGGCTCAATGCCGGGTGTTTTTATAACACAACCAACGCTACTGTTTGTCAGTGCACTATGTCCTACTTTCAAAAATTGCACATTTTCAACGCTGTGCAGCTAAAGAAAGGTAATCTCCGTTTCATTTACTACATCTACCCCACTTGCCATTCAAATATCCATACATGCGTGTAGATATTTATGAATATCGAAAAGAAATCGAGCTAACTATCAATGCTATTGGTAACTCGTTGTGGCAGCAATGTTTATATGTACATTTTATTCAAAGCAAACAACAAAACCCAACCAACACCCCCCAAAAATAGCTTTAAACAAACCCATAAAGTTAGTCTTATTTCGATACCCGGCCTCAGAAAAGTCACGATTCCCCCGCTCTACCTAGTGGTTGTGTGTGCGCACGGTATCAAATTGTTGCATTGATAACCCACTCACTGTAAACAACTCTAATTGCGGCTTTTTCGTGTAGCGAACAGTTCCAAATGGTCTCTAACTCTGCAAGCGCTCACACTCATTTGTTTGGCGGCCATCATTGGTTTCATCATAATGATGGTCATACCGGCGAATTGTGCGCCGTGGCACCAACTTCTCATTGTCATTTCAAGTAATTTAGAACGCCTATGTGTGTAGGTGTGATGGAAGTGTTAATATGTGTGTAACTGATCTATTGCAGTACTCATCCAATCGTTCATCGTGCTATTTACCGAAGTGTGCGTCGACCTTGTCAATAAAGCAGCCGTTGGGGTGTTTCAACACACCGAGAAACGCAACCACATTTCCATCATTGGACTCATACTGCTAAAGACGGCCGGCATATTTGAAATTTGCCGATACAAAAAGAAAAAAAAACTGCCACTCAAACTGGTTTAAATGATAGCGTAAAATATGCATTGAGTAACGTTAACATGTTGGTGTGTGTGTGTGTGTGTTGGCGTGTACGTTGAAGGCCATGCAGAAATTTAAATTATTTGGACGTAGGTAGTAGTCACTAGTTCATAGGACGTTGGGGCAGTTTGCGCGCGGTTGAAATCGCTTCAGGCGGAGTTTTCGCGTCATCTCTAAATTTGGATATTTAAAACTGTGTCTATCTTCCAAATAAGTATGTATTGTCGTCGGAGATTTAAATGATTGATTGATTGACGCTAGCCAAGTCTCAAGTCAATATGACAGCTGTACTGTGATTATACTCGCACTACATGCATAAATACAATGGGTTTAAAGCCGAAACCCATCATATATATGCTATAAATGTGTAGGAATTTGATTGACACACAGTGGGTAGTAACAAAAGTATTTTCTCACCTGGACAAAGGAGACCCACGGTTTTTAAATTTTTCCACAGCATCCATGTGTTTGCTGACTGAATAGTTTTTATCGGTGCTTTGGCCAGTGGGCGCAGAAGACATCACTTCATTGATAACTGCGGTTCCTTTTTTGAGACAATTATAAATTTTTATCACTTCATTCCTTCTGCTAATTTCCTCATCACTTTCTTGGAGGTACGATTCCTAAATATAACAAAGACATTAAGCGCGACACTCAAATAGCACAGCTCTTTTGGAGCCGTCTATCCAAAAGCTATATTCCCAAATACTAGATCTGAAGTTGAATAGATGCTGGCAATGAGAGGTCCTTGACAAAACGATCTCAACTAAAATGAACATTAACCACTTTTCGACACTCCGCGTCTAGTGACCACCTTATTAACAACCATGCAGATGACAATTTTTCCAATCATGTCTGTTTGGGTTTTATTGACAATATTGGTGTAGGTTTCGATAAACATTCTAATCAACTCAACCTGTTTAAAGAGCACAGGATCATCGTCCACAAATTCGTCGACGCCCATGTCACTAGTTGTAGTGGCTATTTGTTGGTTGCTACTGTCGGGTAATTTGGGTTGGCGTTCAACCAAGCTATCAGGATAGACTCCAGCTGCCATCAAGGTAGCTTTCCAGTCGTCAGCTTCGTCTTCGTTGTTGGTCACAAATTCCAAGTACTTCTGCTCCTTAAGTATAGGAGAGCCGTCCTGGCGGTAAATTTGGAAGGAATTTTTCTTGTTGCTTCGACACAAACATCTTTTAATATCGACCGTGTATTTGAGGTCGCGTTCATGTTCATCTTTATACCAGTACAACTTTTCGGCTAAGTATAATGTGTCATTTAACTCATTCACTAAATGAACTACATTGAACCACAATGAAGGCGGTTCTAGTGTTTTTAAACATTCCTGCGGATTGCACCAGGAGATATCCTTTTCGTAGTGCGTGAGAAGCATTTCTGGATGGTGTATGAGTATTTTTGGTTTCATTCTCATCCAATTCGATACTGGTTTCTTCCAAATCGCCAAGTTCCCTATTGAGACTCCCTCTATGTGATTAACGTTTCGTTATTTCAATGTAGTACATTCAAGGTATAATTAATGTTCAAATTAGGAAATGGATATTGCTACGGGAGAAATTAATCCGGCACTCTCAATTTTAGCTGTGTTGATTAATTGTGGCTCATACTAAGAGCGCTAGCGATGAATCACAAACAATTAAATATGACAGAATGTGAGAGCTGAACCTTGTACATTTGCTAGGAATAGCTGTCGGTGAGATTAAAAATGGCGCAAGCGTCCATTTCGATTTATTCCCCCCGAAGCAATAGTCGCTGCCTTCAAATTAGCACCTCGCGCATTAATTGTCTTTTAAATGCAAAAGTTTTAAAAAGTTGGCAATTATTTTTAATTTAATTGAGTGAGTGAGCGAGGAACAATTTGGATGAAAGATAAGTTTTATATGGTAGCACAATAATGACTTGATTCAAATTTCACCTTAAATGTGAGTAAGTTATTGCGCTACAAAATTATCAACTATCCAACATAAAGCAAATGCAAATAAATTGTTGTGTTCATTTATACGTTAAATAGACACTAGTTGTGAAATGTGTTAAATCGGAAGTTGTGATTGTGAATACAGCAAAGTACGCTAGTTTGCGTTAACAAATAAAAATTACTCTATAAATGCCATGAACTCTGGATGCTTTGTGTTGATGTAGGAAGTTTCAAAATCAAGCATTAGATTGATCTACACAACAAATTATCAACCAAATGTCCAATCGCGTAGCAAGAATTATTGCTCCAAGTTGGGTGTCAACAAGC
Organism: Merluccius productus; assembly: GCA_027122695.1. NCBI lineage: Eukaryota > Metazoa > Chordata > Actinopteri > Gadiformes > Merlucciidae > Merluccius > Merluccius productus. The sequence goes on from JAOPJI010029474.1 coordinate 27,417, forward strand.
AGCTGAACTTACTTGCTCTGTTGCTTTTGATTCCAATTGACCCATTTCCTGTAATACGGCCATCTTCACCTCTTCCATCAATCTTAAATATTTGGATACCTGAAGAAGTGGTGTGCAACGCGTGACACAAAAATTATCTGTTACTTTGGAAAGGCAAGCCTGTTCGATAACAACTCTCAATTCCTCTATGATTTTGGCCAACATAAGCAAGGCTATGGGTCGAATTTCTTCGATCTTATTTCGACAGACTGTTGTGAAAGCAGCGTCAGGCGTGAACACCGACGTTCGAACACCTTGAGCATTCTTGATGGCAAAACGGATTTCCCTTCTTATCGTGTTGGCAGAAGGTTTGAGCTATAGGTGGAAATTTAATGACACCTCTGCAACTCTACCCAACAAATATTGTCTAAGTACTTTTGCCATTTCGTAGGGAAAACGCTCATTAATAATTCTGTTGATGAGTGCACCTACACTGAGTTCTTTGATTTCCACCAACTCAGTTTTGAACCCCAACGCTCTTTCAATTTCATTGTTAAAATCTTGAACTATCCTTTAATTGATGTGTTATGCTAGGGTCTCAATAGCAAAACATTCGTTACGTCATAATATTTCTGGCAATGGATTGAGGCGTGTTATCATTGAGTTCATTTTTCTTCATCTCCTTGTCATATTTTAGCAGTTCGGTGGCCAGATTATTTTTGATTGACGGCAAGCATGTTTTGATGTGGTTCGATAGTTGCTAGTCACACATTAGAATTTTGTGTATTTGGCGGCAGCAACGAAAACTTACAATACTAAGCATTTCTTGAAGATATCGACTTCCACACTTCCCAGCGAGATCTCTATTTGACTCAGTTATAAGAAATGTATTCAACTGAAATATAGTTAACGAAAATTCAACTAATAAAGTCAAATGTCGATTCATACCTATAAGCATCTTGTGATAGAAAATAACTTTGTTCAGCCTGCTGCGCCACTTTAATATCCATATTTCCGTCAATGTCAGCTTGAGATCGATTCACCACTCCAACGTAACCTCTCTTCAGAGGGTACGTGATATTGAGTAGAGTTTCGCGGCAGTTGGTGCCTCGATCCATGAGGTCAATTTTAGTTATTACCCCAATTGTTCGCATACCTAAAATGATAATGCGTGGTGAGTGGTGGTGGTGGTGACAACAACAACATAACTCAAACAGTCAAGTGCAAAAATAACCTTGTGGATCGACAGTTTTTGCCAACAGCAATGCGTCACTATTTGCCAAATCTATGTTTGCAGGTGTCACAGCCAATATCAAACAATTTGGATTGGCGATATATTCAGTAACCATTCTGATTATTTGTTGGTCGATATCTTTGGGTTGGTCACCAACGGCTATCTTAGTTAGACCCGGGAGATCAACCAGTGTGATGGTAACAACTAATGGTCACACAAAAATATCACATCAATTCATACATACACATAAATGTACCGTGTGGAGAGTAGACCTTTAAACGTATAGGGATCGGAGATATGTTCTTATTTCCTCCGGTTACTCTTTCAGTTTCGTCCTCAATTTCTCTCCTTATCTCGTTAAAATCATAGTAGCGTGCATTGGGTTTATGTCCAAATTCGCCGTATTCTTAATGATTTATGTATCGCTTCTGTAGTAAACATATTTTTACGACGCATACCTCTACCACGGTGGTTAATGAGCTGAAGAATGAGCGGTCTTCTTGTTACAATGCCACTTCCTCTTGGCAGAAAGTCTCTGCACGTACGCCACATTAAACCACACGCCACAAAAATATCGTTTTCAATTACTTTCCTACGCAGCATTCGAGTACGCTACTTTTTCCTGCACTTTGTCCACCCACCACAGCTATCTGTGGCAATTCTACCAAATATCGATTGCCCAAGGCACTCAGTGCATCCTGCAGTTTGTTCACTACGCCCACTAGCTTCTCCATTTTTTTCTGTTAGCGTACGCACTCAATATTGTGTAATTAATAAAGATTATCGACTTAATGTTGTCATGGTAAATTTATACTAAAAAACTAAGCATATTTTCTATTCTGGTTCAAGTAGAGCTTAGGAATATTGTGAGGGTGAATAAATGGGATTTAAACTATTGTATAAATAATGATTTTCGATCCGAATTAGTTGATTTCCGATTACATGCACTAATGTCATTTAACATAATCCAACATGTATTTTTAGTGGGATTTTTATGCTAGTAGATTTGTTATTGGGCTGCTTGATAAAATGTTGTTTCGTCTGCAATTAGTCACCAAATTCCCCATGACTGGTGGTGGCAAATGGCCAACATGCCACTCAACACTATAGCGTGAGACTCTTTTACAAAAACTCATGGATCATAAATGAGTTTTTGTTATTTTCATATTCGTTTTTGTAAGGTAAGCAAGTAAGATCAATATTGTTACTAATCTCCATGAATATTGACCGATAGTAATAACTCCACAGCATCAAATGTTGGGCATTACACCCACACTGAATGAATCAGTTCAATATATGCTGCAAGGATATGTAATATTTGAGTGATTTATAAGTGCTATTCAGAGTTAGCAGTGTCAACACAACTTTAAAATTATCACGAATCCCGAAGGATAACAGGTCTCTTTGGATAGTGACATGCCAGGTCATTGAATTCCACGTAGAAATTCCCCTGAGATAATTTATTTTTGTACAAAGAACCATGTTAGTATGATTCGGTTAATATACTTCATTTGAGAGAGAGAACTGTGTCCTAATATTACAGAGGTTATAATTCCTTTCGTTGCGTGACGATTAATTCTTTAAGTGTATTTGAAATTATCTCGTTCATATGGATTGTTTTAGTGATCTCTTTCACATATTGAATGTGTAAACAAACTAGTTCATTTGATACTTAATGATTTAACACGTAATGACTTGTCATTTGATAAATTGTCAGTCGGCGACCGAATAACAAAATATTCGGGCCATAAAATTTTGTTTTTTCATTACAACATAACTTTTGACATAACCTTAAAGTATAGTAACTTTATATGTGAAGCTAAGACGAATTTCAAAAGTAATTGAGTGCGAAGACCAAAAAAAGTTACACTTCTTTGTAACCTTCGCTACCCGTAAAAACTATAGATATCCATAAAATTAAACAGTGTTTAGCAATCGGTCTCTCGGGACTGCTCAAACGGTATAGTTCAGAGAATATCACGTCTCTGTAGTGATTACCATTCCTATAACATTGGTTATATGTCTAAAGTGCAGTAAAAGCTAATTTTTAAATTTTGGGGTTGTTGTTAGTGAAACTTCAGTGATTTTGTGAAGTACTATACACCTTCCACATGGCTGAAATTTAATCGGTGGATATTGCATTTCCAAGTGGGCCGTGATGGCACAACTTAGTCTATTGAATAAAAAGTAAATAATTGTGAATTTAGCTGTCCGAACGTATGTCGTTGAAATACATGCTCTGATCAAAAGTGTCAAGACTTTGCTAATATCTCATTATTTAATTGTTCCATTACTTTCACGAGGAAACATATTATAGACCATGTATTCTGGAATATTTTTGTATAATATAGTAAGGCTACAATAGTAACTTAAAGTATTAATAGTGGATTGATTATTTTACTAATCCGTTAATCGGCGCAAAGGCGCGTCAAAGAAGCTCGAACAAAGTACTTGTATTAACCCATTAAGTTTTCATTGTTTAAACAATTATGTATTAATATATCACATTAATTTATACAAAGAAATATTTAATATTTTGTTTGTAAAGCTATTTAAATAATATTCAATAAGAATATATATAAAGATTTTTAAAATAATCAACAAAAGTTCAATGATATCAAATATGTTGAATTAAACTGTTCTTATAGCTCTGAATGTAGTAATAATAATAATAGTAGTAGTAAAATAACCATGTAAACAGTATAACGTATCGCAAATAACATTTGTTAGAGATAAATTAAACATTATTTAATCATAACATCATTAAATAATCATAGCGTGCAAAGTAAACCGAAATTGTATGTGCTTCTATATCATACACTTGAGAATTTTAATTGGCGAAACATAAAAATATGTATTTCGCGTTTTTTATCTATTTATATTGTGTTAGAATTATATATATATATTTAAAACATACTGGTGAATAGCTTATTTAAAGAAATGCGCACGTTGTTATTAAATTAGAATAGTATGAAAAAAGTTTTTTAGGGGTTAACCGATTTTTCTGGCACCTTAATCGAGAAGCGCTGGTATAGAGATTGTCCTGTAAAATAAGTGAAAACAAAACAATGTACAGGCGCATACGCAGTTCCATAAAATCAACATCGCTCTGTTGTACTGGACAAGAAGATTGGATGTTAAGATTGCTGCAGCTGGCGTACATAACGAATATGACAATAATACAACAACTAATAATCTACTTAAATATAGTCGTCATTAATATAGTTGTAATGGCCTTCTAGAACAGGGGTCTCCAAACTTTTCGAGTAGCGGGCCACATTGCCCTCTTAAAAAAACTGCGCGGGCTAAACAGAATTTTTTTTCAATTATACAATATTCTAAAAATATATTTTTTTGTGTTGACACTATTCAAAAGTATACAATTTTTTTATCAACTTTTAATAATTGTTTTATGATATATTTCATTTTATTTGTTTAAAAAACAGCCTTATTTTTTTTAAATAATATTTCTCATATTTTTCAATTTTATAACATAAAATAACTCATGAAAAAATTGAATTAACTTAGTTAATAATATATTTGTGTTTTAAGATGTATAAAATATAAAAATAAGATAAAATATAAAAAACCCATTTTTTTATTTTTTTCACTGTACATCTCTATGAGAACTATGTTCATTTGAAACAGAGA
>JAOPJI010029644.1:0-16796 GCA_027122695.1 Merluccius productus
GAGAGAGAAGAGAAAGAAAGGGAGAGAGAGAGAGAAGAGAAAAAAAGGGAGAGAGAGAAGAGAAAGAAAGGGGACACACACACACACACACACACACACACACACACACACACACAGTTGCGGTTACAGCCACATAAGCTAAAGTGCAAAGGTGCATGATGGTCATTTGAAATGTCTCTAAGACCTACAGGAAGTCCAGAAATCCCATGTTCTCCCTTGATCCCCTCTGGCCCTTGGTTGCCAGGGAAACCCTGGTCTCCCTTCGCTCCCTTCAGTCCCTCTCTGCCTGGCACGCCCTCCGGCCCCGGGGCCCCATTAGATCCTGGGGAAGAGGAGAACTAGGTGAGCAGACCTTTTCCACTCACTTAGAAAAGCATACATTTGTTTTAGAAATGTTATATAGAATATGCAGACAATGCATCAATGAACCTGATTCTCCTGGTATTCCCTGTTCTCCACGTTCTCCTTTAGGGCCTTCCAGAGAAACTCCTGGGAGGCCTCTCAGACCGGGGTCTCCTGCTGTCCCCACAGTGCCTGGAATCCCCTTGTCGCCTTTGATACCGGGGATGCCCGGATGACCTGGTGTGCCAGGGAATCCGGGACTGCCTTTATCGCCTGGAGGGGGAGAGCAGTTTACTATAGACCCGGGGCTCCCAACCTTTTTCCACTCAACATCTCTACAGTGGTTGCGGCCCGCAGCCGACCTAAAATACTGTATTTCGGAACCCAACCATTAGCCGAATAAAGTAGCAGTACCATACTTTATATACCATGTGTCTAAATATCCCAGTAATTATGCATTCTATCAGAAAAATACCATTGCGTTGTTTTTATAACAACAAAATATTTAGAAAAAAAGAAAGTACAAAAACATTTGAAAGACAACATATTTTTTGGTCCATACTTTGTGGACCTGGCTGATCACTAAGAGATGGCAGCCCACAGATTGGGAGTCACTGCTATTGAGCCATGCGTGAGGCCATTTTAGCGCCCAAGGCTAAAGACAAGGTGGAAGAGGGATCTAGCTAGCGGTGGAGCTGCTCTCACCCTTGCCGCCACTCTCTCCTGGTGTTCCCGGGAAGCCTCTTCCAGGTGTGCCTGCACAAAGGAACAGAAGGAGATTATATTCAAATTCAAATGAAAATTCAAATGAAAATTCACACCTGTAGAATAATACACACCAAAATCGTTGGGCAATATCACATATAGAGACTGTAGGCTACAATTCACCAGCCAAATAATACATGGGAAGCAAAAGTCTCATTTTATTTATATATATAACAATACATTCAGGGCTAGGAAGGTCCTCTTTCACTTGTACCTAAGTTTCAAATGTCCGATCCAATGAAATCCATCATAAACACATTAATATTTAAAAGGAATTGTCACGTTTGACAAAGTGACTCCAGATACTTACCAGGGTCCCCTCTCTCTCCTGTGGACCCAGGTATGCCATCCACTCCAGCCTCTCCTTTCTCTCCATGAACTCCAGGAGGGCCCTGAAGACCAGGTTCACCTGAGGGAGGGGGTGGGATGGAAGTGGATCATGTTAGTGTTGGATTCTATTAGATGAGATGAGTAGCTTTATCTAACTATGAATGGAGGAGTCTCTGTATGTCTGTCCTTCGATTGTCTCGACAACTGTTCTGAGGACCCGAGGAAGCGCATTGTCGAGTGTGACATTTTTTGGATGAGCGGTTCCAGAGAAAGCTGCAAGCAGCCATACCGGAGGCCAAGCAATCGGCCACTGCGCTAGTCTATATCAACATCGATAAAGGCACAGGTTAACCATGCATTCGTAGATTGCATAAAAAAAGAGCTGCTACAATCGTCTGACAAATATCTGATATCAAACAAAAAAAGTGTGCACTTTCACTGAAAAATCGTTGGTCACTAAGTGTCGTGAAACATAGAACCTCTTGTAGTTTTACTTTTTGCTTCTTTATATTACACCAAAGTAGTTTAGACTGTGAGGACCCCTTTATGCCTACAATGTAACTATAAAAGCTATATGAACGCGTGTTGCTTCAAGATGCTTGGTAAAAGCTGCCAGTGTGTCTTCCCATGAAGTGTCTACAAGGCATTTCTTTTCATCACTAAGTCAACCAGTTGCATAGAGTAGCAATAGTGCAGCATCGTGGGATACATTAGGATTGGCCTGTTACATACCAATCCGACCCTCCAGACCAGAAGCTCCTGCAGACCCGGGCAAGCCAGGGACGCCCTTCTCACCCGGTCTACCCGGCTGACCTGTACGCACGCGCACACACACACACACACACACGCACACACAATCGTTGAATAATAATTAATTCAATAATTCCAAAAAATAATTACATATGATTACAGAATATTTACAAATAAATGCATTGAGTGAATGGTGGGCGCATATGCGTTTTAGGATGGAAGAAACTCAGTGACCCCCAACCTGGATATCCAACGTTTCCGAATTCTCCTTTCGTCCCTGGCTTTCCTGGCATGCCCGGCTCCCCCATGTAACCCTTCTGACCCTTCTCTCCGGAGGTCCCTGGGAACCCTGGCTGGCCGACCGGACCCTATGAGGGGGAGGCGGATGGTTGGGGTTAGGGGAGGGCATTAGAAGAAGGTGATGCGCAGTTGAGGTAGAGGAGGATTTCTATCAGGAAGATGTCAACAGCGGGGCGGCAGTGGCATAGGAGGCAGAGCGGGTTGTCGGTCAACCGAAAGGTCGCTGGTTCGATGCCCGGGCTCCTCCTCGATAAGTGTCCAGGTGTCCCTGAGCAAGACACCTAACCCTAACTGCTCCCGAGATGCTCACTGTTGCCTTGCATCGTTGACACCACCGTCAGCGTATGAATGTGTGCATGAATGTGTGGAGTGTGAGGCACTAATTGTAAAGCACTTTGAGTGGCCACAGGTCAGAAAAGCGGTTTATAAATGCAGCTAATGTTACCTTCTCTCCTGGAGGCCCAGGAATTCCTATGCCTGCCTCTCCGTCCTCTCCCTTGTCTCCTTTCAGTCCGTCGGTACCTCTGAATCCAGGGTGACCCGGCGTTCCTATGCCACCCTTGGTACCCTTTGGACCCACCGGACCTAATGAAGAACACACACGTACACACACACACAAACAAGGAAATGTATGTAAGCATATATGTCTTCAAATAAACAACATGTATCAGTAATCAATCAGGCAAATTACCATTTACAATACATGTTTGCGTTTCGTCTTCCATGCCATATGCCATATGCTAAAGACACTAAACAAAGTACCAAAGGAGGATTTTACATTTTCCCAGTATCAGCTTCGAAACTCATGTGTAATCTCCACCTTGCTGTGATTGTAAACATTGCAGCCTGTGTTTAAGTCCTACCTGGTATCCCCATGGGTCCCACTGTGCCCTTCTGTCCAGGTACGCCAATACTACCAGGCTCTCCAGTATAGCCTGGGTCTCCTTTCTCACCTGACACACAGTATAAATAAACACAGTTTAAATTGTAACACATCACAAGGGGGTTACAATTTCTATAGTCTAGTCTATGTTTAAATCATGCATACATTGATGGGTTTTTCTAAAGGTAGGTAGCTCACCTGGCTGTCCAGGTAACCCGGGTTCTCCGTTTTGCCCCGAGATCCCAGGGTCTCCTATTTGACCTTGGTGGCCCCTCTCCCCTGTGAGTCCAGGGTTACCTAAGGAGAAACCATGAGAGCATGCCAACAGTGAACAGCTTCATCTGAAACACATGCTTCTCCCACAATAGGCCTTATTACTCACCTAGACCGCCATCTTGGTTTTAAACGCTACCTGGGGGGGGACTTAATAAGGCCCATTGTTTGTAACTGACAACACTTGCATGAATGTGGAATTCTGCATTCAGCTAGTGCTTAGAGCCAAGATGGCCGTGATAGGTGAAAAAGGCCCATTGGTTGTAACTGACAACATTTTGCTACAGGTTAATATAAGACCATATAAAGTTGGTGTATTTCGATTTCACTAAACTCAAAGTTAAAGTATCACTGTTATTACATTCACATTTTATTATCGAGTTGTAGTCAAATTCTTGTATTGTTTCATACCTCTGTTTCCGAGGTCTCCCTTCTCCCCCTTCATGTGCACCATATCCACATCGCTCATGTTCCCCGCTGGGCCTTGGAGGCCGGGCTCCCCTCGCTCTCCTCGCTCTCCGGTCGCGCCAATTTCCCCCCGAAGACCACTCAAACCCGGGTCACCTTGGTTTAGGAAGTCACTAGATTAATAGCCCTCCTCGTCTCCAACTCCATCCAATATTACAGATTCTTCACAGGATTTTCATTGCAGATCTCTGACTAACCTCTCTGACCAGGAGAACCTGGTGTCCCTTGAGGTCCAGAATTTCCAGGGGATCCCGGAGTTCCCATGACTCCCATCTCTCCCTTTGGACCTGCACACACACACACAGACACAGATGTAGAGTACAGTAAATAATAATGCTAATATCGTTACTATAGTAGTAATACAAATACTTGGCTTTTGGTTCTCACCATGGCCTCCCGTAAGTCCATCCCTGCCAGAGGGCCCTGGTTGCCCTGGAAACCCTGTACCCCCTGCTCTGCCAGGGAAGCCCGCTAAGCCCTTCTCTCCCTGGGGCCCAGGCATGTCAAGGCCGGGAGGACCGGGGAATCCTTTATCCCCCTTTTCCCCAACATAGCCTGTACACACATTCAAGGAGGTTTAAACGTTTTGTATGGAAATGTTCAGGTACCTAAACGGTATTCTGAAAATCAAGCATGCACCACGAGAGTTGAGCTGACACTAGTGCATTGGAATATGTTGTCTGGCTGATGCTGGGCCGCTCGGGCTCTTAGGCGTGTACCCACCGAGTGGTCCGGTCTCTCCTTGTGTTCCCTGTGGTCCAGGGGCACCTGGCATGCCTTGTCCTGATAGTCCCGGTGGACCAACAACTCCTGACGGCCCGGGAGGGCCAGGGTTACCTAGGAGAAACAAAAACAACAGCATATGAATGATACCGGAATTAGTAATTATAGATTTCTTTGTCATCTTTTTTCATGAGGTTAGTTTCTCACCTTTGACCCCCTGAGCTCCGGGCGGCCCTGTTGGTCCTTCCTGTCCCGGGACCCCTGTGAAACCAACGTTCCCCTTCTCCCCGGGGAAACCGAACCCCCCCTGGGGGCCCTGAGACCCCTTGGGACCAGGTAGACCCTGACCAGGGTCACCCTATCATGATAATCAAATACATGTCAGTTGTCATCTCATTATCTACAAGGGTTCTCCAACTTCCAACACACACCCATAGACACAGACCTTTTGACCAGGCACACCAGGTTGTCCCGTTAATCCGTCGTGTCCCGGTTTTCCTGCCTCTCCTGGTAGTCCCGGGGCTCCATGGGTTCCGGAAAATCCTAGCAACACACATAACAGTTGACCTTTAAGTCACGGCCAATCTCTACGAATGTGATTTGTTTGTATCACAAAATGTGTGGCTGAATCAAGCGATGGCAGTTCAGGATCAAAACACAAATGTCGGCACAATATTACCTTTGGGGCCAGGGGGGCCTGGAGGTCCGATTCCAGGAAAACCGTATTCACCCTTCACTCCGGGGAAACCCTGCAGCCCCGGGTCCCCGCGAACTCCACTGTCACCTGGGAACAAAGACACACCGTCCTTCATTAGTCAGCCCTCCTTCGTTGTTCAATATCATTATTACACGGCATGGTGAATACTCGATTCTGATTTGTCAATTACAGCATTCTATGGTCTGTTATTTCTGTAAGGCAGACCGTTGCTATGGACGCTATTTCCAATTGTAGAATCTGACCTCTTTTTTTTGCGGAAGCAATAAATCATTTTTAAATCAACAAAATATTTAGTTTTTTGTTATATTTTGTGTAAAATGATTGATTTCTTCAGGAAGTAGCCATGTAATAAGTGGCATAATGTACAGCGAGATGGTCATTATTGCAAAATAAACGCCTTCAGGGTGATTCAAGATTCCTGCATCACTATTTATTTTTGCATTAATGACCAGCTCGCTGTACATTATCCCGCTGTACATTATCCCATGTGACATCCTGACATGGTTCAATGTGCCCACCTTGGAGTCCAGGAACGCCTGGCTGTCCTCTTTGTCCGGGCGTACCCTGAGGCCCTGGAATGCTCACACCTTTACCTGGTTCTCCTTTCAAACCTGGTGGGGGACAAGAAATACTGTAGTGAACACACTACATAGCACAGCACCCGCACCTTGAATAGTCTTCATTCCTGTCTCTAATGCTACCTCCATGTGTAATAATCAGATCATGAATACACATTGGTCATGACTGGAACGTTGTACGGGTATGTAGAACGTTGAGGTTGTAGCCTCTAAATGGGCTTGCACACTGCCCAACAGTTGGTGTCTGTTGCCCCAACTCTGACCAACACCGATTCAACGTGATCGTCAACAAGAAACGTCAACACCCATCAACGGGTATGGCACACTGGCCCGATGATGTTTGTTGGTGTTTGTTGGAGCAGTGTGCGAGCACCTCAACAGCCTGTGTTTGTTTACCTGGCTGCCCAGGTACACCGGCTCGACCTGGAATTCCAGGCAGTCCCTTGTCTCCAGTCTCCCCAGGCAGTCCAATGCCTGGGATCCCAGGGGGTCCTCTCTCTCCCTGGGGTCCTATGTGCCCTGGATCCCCTTCCTGTCCACGGTCTCCCTTGATGCCTTCGTTGGCCTGCAAGCCAGAAAGTGGATGTTCAGTCTTTTGTTCTGCTATTCATCGATCCATACACACTCACACATACACAGATAGTGTACAGACGACAGCATACTTCAAAATAAGTATTCAGCTGGAAATGCCAGTAGAATAAGTTTCAGCTGGCCGAGACCAAAGAAGTTATTTGCAGACAAACGTGTTTTAAACTCAATGCTGGTCGTTCCATGGCTAATAAAGTTTCCCTCTCGGGGGATTAATAAAGTTAATCACTCAATCAATCAATGAGTTAAGACCAGTGAGGTCTCCATGGAGACAGGAAATCTGAAATCCAATTACGGAAAAAAATCATGCTGGCCTTGATTCTCTGACTAATCATGCACAATGTTCACATTGATTTCAGCCAGTTACAAAATCTAGAAGTGCCGAAAAATAAGTGTGCCGAACTTCTTTTCCGCAATAAGTATTCTGCCCGCTTAAACACTTGCCGGCTCTCCCTTGGGGCCAGGTGAACCAGGGAATCCATCTTTCCCTGGAAGTCCATCCAGCCCTGGCAGTCCTCGAGCGCCACTGGTCCCAGTGAGTCCTTTGTCACCCTTCAGCCCAGGAGCCACATAGACATCCCCAGGTTCACCCACAGCACCCGGAGCGCCCATCAAGCCAGGATTACCGCCAACACCCTATGGGTAGACACACGGGACATAATTCAGGGACCTCGTAGTGAGTGGATGTACCCATACTGCTCTTCCTACTATTCTAAGTGTAGGGATTTGGTAGGAACAATGACGCTCATTGTTCCTACCAAATCCCTACACTTAGAATAAGTTGCACCATCTCATATCAGCGTCATATCAACTCATCTTTCCGCAGCCACTGAGTGGCACCGTATTGGGGGTAACTGGTGTTAACAGGAGTGCTACTCACAGAGCTTCCAGGGGTACCGGTGGGACCAGATGGACCCTTTTCTCCTTTAGAGCCGGCTGGCCCAGGATATCCTGCCGCAGGTAGACAGTGTTTAGAACTCTAAACATGTCTTCTTACTATGGTCAGTTATCATTATAGTAGATTTTCAGACAAAAGAGCGAGGGATATTGCAAAAGTGTGCAACGGTATTTGCAAACACATTTGCTATGATACATTTGTAAAATCAACATTATAACCTTTGACTTTACTCTGACACTGATGTGAATAAGTAATGGATAAGTAATAAAGTAATAAAAATGGAAATCGCCCCCTCACCTTGTGGTCCTTTTGGACCGACTGGGCCAGGTAATCCAGGAGGCCCATTGGCTTCACACTGAACACAGGTTTCTCCCGTCTCACCTGGTGAGAGAGTACAGGTGTTCCATGGGTTTGTGTGGGGATCTAATGTGTGCTTTTCATGTGAACAACTATTGTCCTTTCAAAGAAAACAAGAACCGAACTAGTCTTGGAGAGCCAGCCTTTCCATATGAAAATCTGTGCTGAGACACAGTGCTGATTAACCACCTGTCAGGAAAAGGTCTTGATTGACATGCACGCACGACCAATCACGGACCATATGCCGTCTACCAACAAAAACTAAAATGATATACCGGCAGACTGAATAAGCATTCCTGTGAGTGACAATGGTAACAGCCAGTGAGAATTGCGTCCTGAGTTTCTTCAAGACGCCACCCGGCTTAACTTGCTCTATATATCAGACTTTCTGCACGAGTCACATGGTGACGTAGTGCAAATGAATGGAAGAGGCTGAGACTATAACTGACCAAACTCAGAAAAGACCACATTTACATGACATGCATTTTCTTATACGAAAACGAGTCGGTGTAATGTTAGAGAGTATGCAGGTAGGGTGTGTGGGTGGTCATCATGTGACCAAACAGGCGGTTGTTCTGCTCATACCTTTCTGTCCCAGCTCTCCTTGAAGGCCTTGGGAGCCTGGGGGTCCACGCGCACCTGTCTCAATGTTGCATTCACCAATCGCAACTGTATGACAGACACACACACACACACACACAAATGCATGCACATCAATACTAGTCCAGCAGTACGAGTCCTATAGTAGGTGTGAGACCTAAGAGTGAGCAGTAGTCATCTATAGTGAGGCATACTGGGTGATCCTGGAATCCCGGGTGGTCCGGGTTTGCCGTCCTCTCCTCGGGGTCCAGGTAGGGATTCTCCCTGTTGACCTTGTTCTCCTGTCGGACCAGCGTCTCCCTTCTGTCCCTGGTCGCCTTTAGGCCCTTCCAACGATTGGCCTTCAAACAAATGGGACATTTAGTCCATAGTTGTAGCAAAGGTATCATCCGTGCAACAAGTGAAAGGCCTTGTCGTCTCTCTATAATCATCACTGTCGGTCAAGAGCTTAGTGTGTGTACCTGGAGGCCCTGCATCTCCATGTGGACCAGTGAAACCTGGGAAAACCGGGAAAATTAAAAGTCACAAAATGAATGATATCGAAAATGAAAATGTCAAAAAATGTATGTAAGTAATTGGCAGTGAACAGTGTGTGTGTGTGTGTGTGTGTGTGTTTCTCTACCTCTCTCTCCCTGTAAACCTGGTTTGCCGGGAGGGCCAGGCAGAGTCCCAGTACCCTAAGTAGTCACAGATCAGACAAAGTGTGTAAGTGTGTAAAAATTCAAAAAGCAACATCATGCTGAGAACTCATGTGTATTCATCCCACAGCCAAGATATTCACATGTGTAATACAGGATACCGTATATTGCTATATGGTATAGGGACATGTATATAGAATATAGTACATTTTTATAGTAAATACATGATGATGGTCTGATTCCTCTGATTATTTATCACAAAACAAATCAATAATACATTTTCATCTCAGAAGTCTATTTAAAAAAATAATTTTTGTGATTGCATCATTGTTATATACCCAACATATTATTTTATAACTAAAGTCAGCACACTTCAGCGTGGATATTTTCATGGATGCGCATTTATGTATTTTTCATTTATTTTAAATGTGTCTTAATTGCATGTGTAATGAATTGAATGTTTGATTTGAACCATGTCAGTGGTTTGAAAATGTATTATATGAATGGCAATATGCTGACATCTGGTGGTACAATTTAGAACCACAGTTAACTTTTCTATATTTTCTATTTAGAGCTAGGGGGTGATAGACAAGGTAAAAGGAAAGAGAGAACTTACGTATCCTGGTGGTCCCCTTTCACCCTTTGCACCCTGAAAGGAGATGAGAAATGAGTATCCAACTTCAGTTTAATTAAATCATCAATTTTAGGTTTTAGCTGAAGCCTTCACCTTTAAGGAACCTTGTTTCTATTTTGTATTTATTGAGTAGATAAATGAATGAATTACCGGGAACCCACTCGTTCCAACTGTTCCAGTAAAGCCCCTTTCTCCCTATGAGAGAAAATCTTGAAGCTTAGATGCTAAATGGTGTAACGTCAAATTAAATGTTGATGGTTAAAACATAACTGGTAATGTTTAAAAAAAACATTGTAAACATAATCACCCTCTGCCCTTCTTCTCCCTCTTTTCCAGGTTTGCCCTTAAAATCAAAGAGAAAATATTGTGATTATATAAAGGCATAATCCAATTGAGGATAAACTACTTCATTGTTCAATACTTAATTGAAATAATACATTAGATTTTCTTTTCTTTTCCATTTTTTGTCACAAGTCTATTTGGAAGAGTATCTAATGCATACATCGTCCATTTCAAGTCAGTCATGTTTTGATGTGCGAGACGTCAACGCCAGTGAACCAGGACCACTTACTCTGGGTCCTTGGGGCCCAGGTTCACCTTTCATCCCGTTCTGATATGGAATACAGAAACCCTGTGGAGGGAAATCAGTGACCAGAGAATGTGTGAGGATTTTGTGACATCACAACTGCTACAAAAGCTTAACTTAATGTTTTAATGGGTACTCTTATTCTGAAGATACTGACTTGTGCGCCTTTCTCGCCTTGAGCTCCAGTTTCTCCCTGTAGGAACAGTACAAACAAATCAGGGAAAACACGCCTCTATCAGAAATATCTTGTCTTTCCATGAATCCACCAATTCATCATCAAACACTGATCCATTCATGTATTCATCCATCCATAGTATCAATATATCCATCCATCCATCCACTGTATCTATTTATCCATCCATCCATCTACAGTATTTATTTATCCATCCATCTATCTATCCATCCATCCATCCATTCATCCATCCATTCATCCATATATCCATTTTTCAAAACATCTATGCGTACCGGGGCTCCAGGGACGTGTATTGTGGTACCAGGTCCACCAACTTCTTGGGCTGGAGGTCCTGGTGGTCCCGGTGGACCACGAAACCCTCGGTCACCCTGCAGGAACAGAGAAGCAACCATCAGTAGTGCACACACCGGGAAACCTCCCACAGACCCTGCAGTGTCACCCATCTCTCTACTGGCGGAGAAAGGCACCCTGTACTGTCTTCTGGTTGGTGAAATTTGAAATGAAAACCTTTTGATTATATGTCCTGCATAAGTGAATTCTTCTCACAGTCATCTCATTCGACTACTTTGACTCTTGCTTTGGTTTGCACAAATTCGGCAGCACAGGAGCATTGTAAGGTTAGTTATTATGTTGATAGTCATGCTTTCTTGGTCATTGTTTAGTAATTAATCCTGAAATGATTTGTCATTATGGGGAGGCAGTGTCGTATTTAATTCTGCCACAGCGTTTCTCATGCGAGACGCGGCAAAACAAATTTTTCATTAGCCTATATTAACGTTGATTTAGGACAACTCTCTTGAGTTCTGTCAATATGGCGGAGTATCGCCAACAAAACATCCCATGATGCATTGTGATGTGGGCCTACAAGCCCTATAGAAATGGTTATGGTCTGTCTAACTCACCTTGTCGCCTTTCTCACTCTGGAAGGACAGCCTGTCACCCTAGAGCAAGACAACAGACACACAGCATATTCTCTTAAGGGTCGCAGAAGGGTGCACTCCATGTAGCCTTTAATGCTGGATCAATAATCGCACTGCAGTATTTTAAGATCTTACCTTCTCTCCTTGAGGGCCAGGTGGGCCAGCATCACCCTGTGATGAACAGTCATCCAGTCAGTGCTATACAGGTGGGCTACTGAATATAAACTCATACGTCTTAAGAATGCATCAGTAATAACATCAGTATCGCTGAAGCATGCCCGCAAAGTATTGTTCATTACTGGAGATGTACTGAAAACCACAGGCAGCAGTATTGCACCAAAGATGTTCTCATAAGAAGATACACCGCTTGGCTGAATATGTGACATGACCACAGGGGGCGTAGACAGTGTCGAGTGAAATGAGAGTCAAGGGGGATTTTCCATCAAATCAATGTTCGACAAGGTAATCATCACCATTGATCATCATTGATTGTGGCATCATGATTACACTATGTAAACATGTTGTACTTGGTTCTGGTGTTGGCTCTTTATCAGGGGATGTTTGTACTGATATGTGCAGCAGATATTGTCTTGTTCAGCACCAAAGTGCCGAACAAGACAACGTTAAAATACAAATTAAATGTAAAAAAAATAAAAGTAAAATAAAAAATAAAAACAAAAAAAAGATCAGATCCACATCATGTTGAATACATGATCAATGAACACATGATCAATTCAGTAGTTGTTGTTGTGGTTGTTGTTGCTTATGTGTGACTTACTCTGGGTCCTTCATACCCACTGGGTCCATCGGGGCCGATGGGTCCAGGAGGTCCAGTTGGTCCCTAGAGGGTGACGTGTGTTGTCAGAACGTTACATTCATATTGGCTTTCAATGGCTACTCGATACAGTTTAAAGTCCTCTTCCTGCCTAATAATATTATTATCAGGGAGGATGGACTTCAAACTGTCACACAAGTACATAGCGCTTCATTATAAGGGCAGCCAGGCTACTGCGACACACACACACACACACACACACACATCAAAACTAACCTGATGTCCGGGTATTCCAGGGACTCCTCTGTCTCCTTTTAATGGAATGAAGCCCATAACTCCACCCGCATCACCCTGGGTGGGGAACAATCATACAACCAGTCAGTACAATGTCAGTATACTGACTGTTACTATATTGACTGTTACCAGTATACTGACTGTTACTATATTGACTGTTACCAGTATACTGACTGTTAATATATTGACTGTTACCAGTATACTGACTGTTACCAGTATACTGACTGAAGCCACTGAATACTGTTAAAGACAAGCACCTAAGGTCTACAAGGCTTTGCACTGACCTTCATCCCTGTGATTCCAGGAATGCCCTGAGGAAATAGGATCAAAGGAAAAATATGAACACAAAAACATATCACAATCTGGCATCTTAGCCTCTCAATGTTACGAAACGCACAACTGTGTTACAGTAATGTATCGTATTTAAACTGCACTATATAGGGTTTCCCATGCAGTAACCTCTGGTGGCTTGAGCTATAATAATAGCTATATCATTTTCAGATAGCAGTTACTGTCCTCTGAAATTTTCCCACACTGGGGAAGGGGGGGGGGGGGGGGGGGGGACAAACGTAAAATCATTTATAGAGAAATAATCCCCGATGGATTGACTCGTGGATAGGCACGGTTTATTCCTGAGAAACTTTCTAGCTCAGATCTTTTTTAATAATAAATAGCTGCAGTAGAAATGTTACATGGTGCAGGTCTAAGTCAAACATCATATGGGCGAGTGGATATTTGCATGATGTGCTTACAGGAGGACCTTGTAGACCAGGGAAGCCGTCAATACCGTTTCTGCCTCTGTCTCCCTGGAAACACACAACACACGTTCATGTGGAGAGGTGACACCAGACATAGAGACATATGTCCAATATTAGAGACCATGTGGTTTGGCGTACTTTGGTTTCTAGGTTTTTACTTTAGTTGTTAGGTTTGACTTACTTTAGTTCCATTGCACCCTGGAATACCTGGAGCCCCGGGAGGGCCATCATGTCCATTGATACCCTAGAAACACACACACACACACACACACACACACACACACACACACACACACACACACACACACACACATGAATGCATGAGAATCGTTGACATGGTTGGAGCAGAGCTGTGTCAGAGTGGAAGAAGGTCAACACACGACGTACTGGGAGTCCTGGGTTTCCTGGAAAGCCCGCCAAACCTGGAGGACCCTGCGAGACATGAAGAACATATCAGTCATTACGGGAACTAACTAACACACGTTATTACACGGCTTTGTTGAATACTCGATTCTGATTGGTCAATTACAACATTCTACAGTCTGTTATTTCTGAATAGCAGACCGCCACTATGAACAGCAGACCGTTGCTATGAATAACAGACCGTTGCTATGGAAAGCAGACCAACTGTTGTTATATTTTGTGTCAAATTATTGATTTCTTTAGTAAGTAGTCGTGAAATGAGCCATGTAATCAGGCGGGGCTTATTTCGCAATAATGACCAGCTCACTGTAAGACGATTATCCCTTACATAATACCATCCAAGACATGGACAATAGAGGAAATGGTGTCTATAATGTCAAGGCTGAATAGAAAGGCCTGAATGCAATTTAGAAATGAATAATGACGTGATGATTGAACATCCATGACAGGTGATGATATACTTACACGCATTCCTTTCAGTCCAGGAGTCCCTGATTCACCAAAGTCACCCTAACGAGAAACAAATAATCAATAACAAAATAAGGACTGGGATCTGGTTGGTATTAAGACAATTTGTTTAACATTTAAATTGGACAGTCACATGTTTAAATATGTTCCATCAGCTTTACATTACAAATTAAAAAAAAACAATTACCTTAACATAAATACATTGAATCAATATTTTAAAAGTCTGATTGAGTTTGATTAAGGAATGTATTTACAGCACAAGGCATGACAGTAAAACAATAACAAGTACTTTTTATGGTGTTTGCGTGTGTAGTTTTGCGTGTTTTGTGTGACTTTTTTATGATGTGTGTGTGTGCATTGCATGTATGTGTGTGACTCTGTGTGGTTGCATGCATGTGAGTGTTTGGCCCCGTCGTTCACCTTGGGGCCCATTGGCCCTGAAGGCCCCTCATGTCCTTGCATCCCGGGGAACCCCATGTTGCCTGGGAGCCCGGCGAATCCCGACTCCCCCTGTAAGACAAGGCAATTATTTCAGCATCAATTAAAAATAAACATTACATTAAAAAAAATATGTATACAAATAATTTAATAAATATAATATGTATACAAATCAATCAAACGTGTAGATAATATAGATTGAATTCAGGTTTTATTTTGGACAAACTCTTTATTAGTGGCTGTTTAGTATCAATGCACTACTCCCTGGGCCCTTTCCTTTTCTTCACCACAAGAGGGCAGCATACTCACTTTCTAAAACCTCCTGTTAACAAATGCTGTGCAGCCAAACGATGAGAGACATCAATTTGTCATAAACGAAGTGTTTCTGGATCTGGGACCAAATGATTTCTATTTCCATCCTCCCCACATCACTCATGACTCATGAGTGATGACGGTAAACATTGCAATAAGACAATGAAACCAGGAAGGGATATCTTACTCCATCAAACACACTCCTGTCCTGTTTCTGTTCGAAGCTGCCTTAAAGACACACCCAGACCTACACATTAAAGGCAGACAACACACTGCAGTCCTCTAATATCATTCAGATTGTGTGACACACACACAGCCACTTAGAAGTGCAGAATCATACATGTTTTACATCACTTTGTATACAAGGTTGTTCCTATTTGAAATCTTCACCAGAGAGCCGGTAAAACAACCTCCGCTGCCTCAATCATAGAAGAGCAGCAGCCCAGCTGTGTCTTCTGGACACGCTCTAATTCTGATCCCGCTCTGCGGCTCAGCCGCCCAGCGCCGGGGCCACTGTTTTCCAGTCCAGTTCATTCCCACAGAACCGGACAACCAGTTGTCGGAACATACCAAGGGCCCCGGACCCTGTCACGCCTGCTTAGGAGGAGCCTGGGCAGAGCACCAAGACCGGACAGTTGGCCCCTTTTCCACCAGGTCCAGAGTCCGAATCAAACACTTGTTGTATCCTCTCAGCACTCAGCGGGAGGGCAGTCAGCGGGTGAAAGGATAACGATGCAGTGAGAGATTAAACATGTGGTGAAAGGAAATGTTCGATGTAATATGCGGCGTTCTGCTCACCTTGGCTCCTTTGACGCCACTGCAGTCGCATTTTCCACATGATGTCCCGCAGCCCTGGAGACAGAGAGAACAGAGATAGGAAGAAACATGTCATTCTTTTGTCTTTTTGTTCGATGCATCTCTGTAGGCCTACTGTAATAACTCTTACGGCTTATGGTTGTTAACAGGTTTTTTTGGATATAACGTAAAGACCGACGTGACAAATCTGTACATGCTGTATAACCTCAATTTCTTAAAAATAATAACCACAAAATCGGAAACTTTATGCTTTTTATGTCACGTAGGCCTTAACTGGCAACATCAGGATTGTGCATATTAATGAACAGAATGCCATCTTTGCACAGTAACCAAGTCATGTCCAGCTGTACATAACTCTTCATAACTGGACATCTGGACATTACTGTACATAACCATAGACCACAGGGGCCAGCATGTGTCGCTCAGCTGTTGTGTTAAGTATGCCATGAAATGTACTTGTACTAATATATGTATATATATATTGTTACATTCGCATTAAGCACAAACTAAGTAGCTCATGGGGAACTAACAGTAGTCACTGGCAACAAACTTAAAAATATAAATAAAGTCTTATGGGGTCTGGAAAGGTGACAGTAGGGATGCAGAATCCACCACGGTCGTCATCACAAGGATAGATAAACTGAAAAAAAGACAGTAGTCGGAGTCACTGAAAGGGTAGGGGAATACAGTCAAACATGGAGGCCGACTGAAGGTGTCGAACTCCCACAGCTCAGCTACACAAAAGAAAACACTCAATCACCACATCCAAAATCACAGCAAGCGCCACCTGAAGGTGTTGACGCTCCAGCAGACACACACCAACTCAACAGCAGCCAACCCTCTATATACCAGTTGGGAGCAATTCACAGGTGGATGGATGTATGTATCGATCTGAATGTGTGTGTGTGTGTGTGTGTGTGTGTGTGTGTGTGTGTGTGTGTGTGTGTGTGTGTGTGTGTGTGTGTGTG
>JAOPJI010030169.1:0-16769 GCA_027122695.1 Merluccius productus
CATTGTTACGATAAATCAAATGAAGGATTAAATTTATATAACATACAATCTAAGTACTACTTAAAATTAAGAATGAGCGGATTAAAAAAGTAAAAAATAAATTTTTAAATAGCATATTTATCTAGAAGGCGAAATTTTGGCAAAAACCAGCTAGAAAATACGCGTACAATATCGATTTAGTGTGTAGATGGGCTCCTGGAGCCCATGGTTATTATTTAAGGGTTAATAATAAAAAATTATTTCAACTGTATATAACAAATCGACCTACTTTCCTAATTATAATACCATTTATTTAATTGTTAAAAAGTTCAATAATACAAACTAGCGTTGTCTATACGGAGAATCAATTTAATATTTAGTTAAATGCTGAACTTTGTTCCGAAGCGGATAACCATACTTTATTATGTTTATTGGGATTACATTTGTCCAACTCTAAGCAGATACAATTGTTGTTATTTTGATAATATAACATTTGTTTTTAAGTAAAATAATTATTATTGTCACTAAACAACGAAAACTCACTTCAAATTAAAGCCATATAAGTGTGACGTTTCACGGTAGTAGCCCTATTTTATACACTTGATGACGTTAAATATCTACATTGTATAGATGTGATTATGAGATAAAAAAAGTATTGAATTACTGTGATATATTTTGTTTATTGCAATGCGATAGAGCTCTTCCTTAACGATCGAAATTTCGGTTGCAATCGAGATATTATTGACATGGGTAAGAAGTTCGAAAAGGATACTCTTAAAAAGTTTCTTCAGCTAGCAATAGCGAGAATTGATGTTGTCATGAAGAAAAAATGTAATATTTCAAATATTACACAGTTAATGAATGATATTTCCA
Organism: Merluccius productus; assembly: GCA_027122695.1. Taxonomy (NCBI): domain Eukaryota; kingdom Metazoa; phylum Chordata; class Actinopteri; order Gadiformes; family Merlucciidae; genus Merluccius; species Merluccius productus. The sequence goes on from JAOPJI010030169.1 coordinate 853, forward strand.
TAATTTGATAGCTGCGCTGAATAAAAAAGAAATGGCTGGTGTTGCTACTTTGGTTGCAGAGAAAAATGTGGATAGTGCTATCCTAAAAGTGTTTATGTATTATATTTACTTAAATACTAATTTTTATACAGGTTGAAGCTATTTGCCGTGACGATATGGTCAACGAGGCCTATGATATAATTCGTCACAATATGGACATTATCGTTTGTAGGATTGCGCTACTAGAATCTAATATGTACTATTGTGGCAATCATGTATAATAATTCTTGGTTTAGGACATGTGAGCAGACGATTTTACAACCTGTGACCCTGCTGATCTGGTCTGAATCACGGATCAAAAATGAAATACCTGAAATCGAAAATGTATAAGTGGATAGTTCTTATTTTAAGTTGAGATACATCCTTTGTAGATAGTACGACAGTTTGAATGCAAATTTGGCAAACAATTTATCATTAGTTTGGCGGCAACCCACATTCATATGATTCCAAAGAAAGTAAAATTTTACTGACCTAAAACGTAAGTGTTTTATTTTCTTTGTTAGGTTTATAAATCTTTGACTACTATCGTTCCTCCCGCTAAAGCTGTTGATTTCTACCTTAAAAATATCTGCACTGTCTTCAATGTTCCATATGAAACTCCCGAAGAGCTTTCATTGCAAATTGTATCGGATTCTTACAATGTCGTTTTTCATATTTCCATAATAGCTCGCACAAAGTGCTTCTAAAGTCACTCCTGTCGAATCAGATGATAGCCACAAAAATATTACAGTTATCATCCCTACAGATAAACATGAAAATACAGAATTATATGATCACCATGAGTTAAATGCCGTACGTGAAAAGCACTCAAGATTACACAAGGTTTTCAAAAAGAACTCAACAAATACATCTGAGCACATTTATCAAAATTTTATAAACGCATCTGATCAGCCAACGAGTATATTTAGTGTCCTTTGAAAATTTTAAACTAAACTAACTACTAGATTCAAATCTAATTAGTTCAAAGTGTAGCAATCTTGATACTTCTAACTTTACTGACGATAGTGATTACTTCAATACTTCTACTAGCACAGGGGTACGCCCGCTAGATATTATTGCAAAGACATCAAGTAACCGTGCCAAGAGTCATCAAGACAATTCAATTGCTAACGATTACAAGGTATTATAGAATTTTATTGGAACTAACGACTACTTAAGAAATTCCAATATATGAATAAGAATGAAGATGATGAATATACCAAGGAAAAACCTTATGAAAGTGTGACTGAAGATGACGAATATATCAAAAAAAAGCCTTACGAAAATATGGCCGAAGATGATGAATATACCAAGAAAAAACCTCTTCAGTTTGTGAACGATGATGATGGACTACCCAGCTATGTAACATTATATTTTGTTTAAATTTATAACAAACTTAAGACACCAAAACCTCAAGTTCAACACACTTTTGCGACACCTTCGCCCCCAAAATACGAACCATTTCAAGAAGTATTGCGCATATATCCAATATAATGATTTCTAAATTATCAGATTTTTGTTGTCAACGAAGATCCAGCTCCATCTAATTATTGTACGGAGCATAAAACAGGTGTCAATTTACTAGATCCTGATAATGACTTTCCCACATCCACTCAACATGACTCATCTTCGATTCTGAAAGACCAACGTATTGTTTTAAATTGATAAAATCTAATCCAATTGTAGAAATACCTCCATACATGGATGAGCAAATAAAGTTGCTAGAAGAAAAACTTGCCAATCTCTATCCTGATAGGAAATAATTTGTTATTTTGTTACTTCCTGTTGTTAAACATCTTGTGATGCAAAAGTTATACGTTTCCAATATTTAAGACTAATCACAGGTGGAGCGTGTAAATTCGGTTGCATTATTTATAAAAAAGGGGACTACTCTAGATATTTTTGAGATGCCGTGTGTGTATAAAAACCATTTTTGCAAATTTTATGTATTTTTTAACACTCTTCATACCAAGTTATTTTAATGGTTTTACTGTCTTTTAAAAGTGTAGTTAATTAAAGTTGATGTTATTGAAGAACAGGTGATAACTACGATTTGCAGGCTGCGCCGGCTATTGAAAGTCTAATGATGGTTACAAAATGTAAATGTATTTATTTATCGTGATTTGAATTTTTTAGATTTATCGCCAGGAAGATTAAACCTTTCCATGTAGATGTAGTCGAATATTACAATTAATTACTTCTTTATTCTATTTTTAATCTTCTTAAAGAATGTAAGGAGTTTTATATATGCAGTCTAACGAGTTACAGTTACCTCTGTGTTGCGTAGCAATATTGGGCCACAATTTTACTACCCAATACATAATTATTAAGCAACTAGCGTTAAACCCCGCCGTTTCTGGGGATCTTTTAAGTGAAAGTTTCATTTGGTGTTTATTATATTGGATTTAATTTTTTTACTTATGACTTTTCAACAAATAATATAACGTAATTCTTAACTTGCTAAGACTTAGCAGCTAAGTTTACTGTACATTTCACTAATTCAATTATGTACATCACTATTTGACAAACTATTTATTAGCCTAGTTGTTGTAAAAATTGTTTAAACTAATAACTTAATTTTAAAATGATTAAAAAGTTTAAAATAACCCGCCATTAATAAAGCTGCTGCATTTGTTGACTGATTTTAATTGAGTTAAAAGAAGCGAATTGATCAATAGCGTGTTTCAATAGGTTGAGGTGAAAATAAATCCAATAAATAATCAATTAATAATTTATTTTATACCAAAAATATTTCAGCACATTGAAATGTGAATCTTGAAGTAGATCACTAAAGTTAGTTAGATGGTTTGATCATTGGCTTGATTTTGAATTTTAAACTTAACAATGAATATCAAAGAACAATGCTGGATTTTTGGTACATAGAATTCATAATTAGTACTACAAAATTTAGGCTACAATAGGCAATAGATCCACCAAGCAATTGACCATTGCCATGATCACACACTCACACACGAAATAAACTTAACGTATTGAAACAAAAATCGTTATTGAGTGCTCTTAGTTACAAAGTTAAGTATTATACCACGTTTTTCGATTCATTTGATGTTCCGCACCCCCAATGAAATTTTAAGGTTGAAAGCTGGATTAAATGTAATTAGTTTGTGTTTAAATTACCATTAAACTATTTTATAAAGCTGATATATACCGTTAAAATTGTTAGTGTTGTAAAATAACAGTGAGAAAACTACAGATGAAATGAGTCCATTTAAAATACGTAAAACAATTGCCGTAAGCAACAGGCAAGAACACCAAGGCGAAGCCAGGCCTTCGTGCTAGTTGACAATAAATGAACAATTATTATTGAAAAACAAAAATCTGTACCCTAATTACTTCTACAAACAAAAATTTCTAAATACAGGGAGCAATTAATTCAAAACGCTTCGTACAGTTGTGTGATTGCATACTACAACTATTTTTCAAATCGTGACCTACTTACTTTAACAAAATTGTCAAACGATTTACTCAGTATGTAATGATGCTTTTGATTTCATTTAAAAAAAACAAATTTCAACCGTCCACACATAATTATACAGAGAATGAATAGCACATTAAAATTACAATATTCATTGGTTTAAGCCGGCGAATTATTCCATAAGTTTAAGGTGTCTCGCAGTAGCAGTAATGTATTGATCATCTACCAATATTTGCACAGCACTATCGAATTCAGTTCGATTGAATGGCTATATGATACTGTATCCAATAATCGATATAAGAACAAAATTACTTGATCAGAACTAGAGCGAACTTGCTCAAACACCTCCTGAATAACAAAGGAACGCGTGGACGATTGCTTCAGTTTCGCTTCCAAGAACTGTTGGATTGCACGAGAAAGTTCAATACGCTGTTTTTGGGCGGTGGAACTAACCCCCGTGGTTAGTATATTGACGTCAATCATGCCAGTTTTGGGATCAATGCATGATTGCTTGAGGGCTTCCCTGTGGAGCCTTTTAGCCTCTTCAACATCTTCAATTTGAACAATTTCAGAGAATCTACAAGTTGTATATGGTTCAAAAAGTAATCGGTACAGCAGCAGACCTCATCTTAGCATGAGCTTCAGAGAGCCGAATGAGTGACTCAAGCTGACGCGGGTATGCAGTTATAGATCCATTTATACTACCAGCACGTCTCATTTCTAAAAAAGACAACTTCGATGTGATAATCAACAATTTGAAAACCTAAGTAGGAATGAATTAAGTGCTGTGAAGCTTCTTCATTCAATTTTGGATGAATAAAAGTTCTAGCGTATGCTATATAATCTCTTAGTATGTCGAGGTCAGTCAAATCATCTGGAGTTAAATCGCTTCCTGGATCAGCATTAGCTTCATTTGAATACAAAGAAACTAGATGAGATGCCAATTGTTTATCAAAGGTTTCACTTTGAGTATCTAGCATTAGGAATATTAGATCAAAACGTGAAAGGAGGGTGTGCGGCAATTTGATATTTTCCACTGTGGTAAGATTCATATCCCAACGAGATTTGACAGGGTTTGCAGCAGCCAAGATCGACGCTCTTGCGTTAAGCTGGCAAATTATTCCAGCTTTAGCAATAGAAAGTGTTTGCTGTTCCATAACTTCGTGAAGAACACTCCGGGTGTTATCATTCATTTTGTCAAACTCATCAATACAACAAATTCCATTGTCACTCATAACAAGAGCACCACTTATATATAGTAGATATATTAAATTGAAAAATATAAAAACAATTGGGTATTACGTTTGAAGAACAACTTGTCGTGTATCAGGATCTTTGGTGACGTATACTGTAAGGCCTACAGCAGACGAACCTTTACCAGACGTGTATTGACCTCTCGGCATTATATTATGGACATACTATCAAATCATGGTTTATTGAACAGATTCAAAATTATATTCTCTCGTTGTTGAGATCATTGAGTTTACTTTAAGTAGTTGTGATTTGCTAGTTCCCGGATCACCACATAAAAGAATGTTGATCTCGGATCTGAACCGTGATCGACCTACACTCTTAAAGTCTTTGACAGTTCCACCAAAAAGTTGAAGAAGTATGCCTTTTTTGATGTCTTCATTTTCAAAAATACTCGGGGCTACAACAAAATATTAATATGATAGTTCAAAAGTGACAATAGTGTTAATGTAGAATCGCATGAATCTCCAACAAAATACATACCAATAGAACGAGCTAACTTTGAGTAGATATTAGGATCGCGTGACAACTCTTTAAGTTGCTCAATTTTCTCTTTGGTAAAAATAGCCAAATTCCTAATGCAGACGATAAAAAATACAAGTATCACAAAATAATACTCATCTGAATCATTTGAGCATGAAGAAGGATCACGAAGCCGATTTTTTGACGTTTTATCAAAGTGTAACACATCAACAAAAGTTCGATAGACCGATCTAACGGTTCTAATACGTGGATTAAGTCGAGTAGGACTAGCTCTATAGATTCCAGTGACAGTGACCCTATCACCGGGTTGAACTTGGTTAACAAGGTCATTGTGAGCAAATAACAACACAGTATAGGGGGTTTGTCCAGCAGGCATGTCTTCTGGAGCTTCTTGCAACTTTATCACTTGTTTATCAGAAAAACGCGAGCGATTGTGTATTATACTCATACTTCTGGCAGTGTTACAGTTTGTACAAATACTCGGTTCGACAATTCTACCACAATCAATTTCCACGGTGGTTTTGAAACAACAATTGTAGCACTCAAAGAACGCTTCATACATTTCAGGTATAATACCACTGGATCGAATAACAAGACCACTAATAGACACCATTTTATCGATGTCATCTGGATCGAGATCTCGCATGTTACGCGTTCTGTCGACGTTGAATATTCTCACTTGGATAGGACGTACAGCATTAGCATTATCGTCGCTGAACAACGAAGCAGCCAAATCATTGACAACTGTATCAAAGGCAGGGATGACTTCCTGTGGATATATAATCAGTTGAAGATATAATTGCGGCTTAATTCTTTTTAGATGCATTCCATCAATATCGAGATAACGTTTTTCAGTTATTTGAATGTGTTCCATTTTTTGAATGTAAAGAGGCCTATTAAGTTCATAATTTTCGAGTGTCGCTTGTTCTTCAGCTGAAAGTGAAATGTACGGTGTGAAGTTGTTAATAAAATATGCAAAGTCGGATTTACAGTCTTCAATCACAATATCTGTACCCCATATAACAAGTTTATTAACCGCAGATGGTGCAGTTTCTGACGCAGCCATGCCATTCGCATTACCCAAGTTGTTAGATCCGCTACCACTTGCAACGTTCACCTTTATTATGTTGAATGACACTTAATCTGTAACGTCAGAAGTTACCTGTCTATTCAATCTGTAGTCACTTCTAATATCACTTCTATGTCTAGTAGGAGTGGCATTGTCAGTTCGAGACATGGGAGTTTCAGCGAATAAAATTGGACTACTCAACAAGTTCACATCATCTGTAAGTCGTTCTTGAGATTGGTAGTTGTTATTTAATCGAGAACGATTAGTTAGTGGAGTCCTCGGTGATTTTAGTAGACTTGTGGTTGATGTATTCAGGGAAGTGTCTCCACGACGAGGAGCTACAGTTTTGGAATAACCAGAGAAATAATTAATGGATCATACTTTGATTGCCAACCGCCGATGAATTTCTTTTAGTGGCTTGTTGGCTTGATACAGGCGTTTGAGAGTTCTCTGATGACATTGCAGATACACTATTCGCGCACTGTGCGGCGGTATAGTTTTACTACAGCGCGCAGATTATAAACCTAATCTGCATCAAATATTATATTATCTTGGTATTTTGAATAGCTCCAGCGCATTCATTAAGGAATATTTTTCTATGGTGGTTCCATACCAACTATTTTAATTTAGATATTTTACAGCTGAAACTAAACAGTAAATAGTCTTTTGCTGACGATAACGATTGCTCGCGCATACCAATGAAAAAGCGAATCCCAGGTAGAAGGCGAAAGCCGCAACCCAAGTACAGGAAGAATAAACACAAAAAAAAGTTTATAAAACAATACTGATATGTTATGATGTTTAAAAGGATATATAATTTGGACCCAAGTGAAATCAGAGAAAAAGAAAAGTCTATTCACGAAAAAAGTGTTGGATATGCCCATGTCACTAAAAAAGAACGAAAAAAATTTGCTTTTGAGAAAGAAATATCACATGATAGAAATAATATAACGTATTTAGTTTGAATCAAAATGTACTTATGTTTTATAGGAAAAAGTGTGGTAAGAAACACCCACTTACCAAGACTCGGAGAAATATGAAACCGAAGAAAGAACAAACTGATGAGTATGACATCTTCAAAAGTAGTTATTATGCCAATTATTCAAATAGATCATGTGTGTTTAGCGGAAGCAGTTCATTTTAAAGATGTTGTATCAGCGCCACCTACCCTTAGTTTTCCTAAGCTTAAAGCAAGGAAAAATAAGTAGCGGCTGCAAATAAAATTTCTATAGTGTATTGTTGTATACTGGACAGTGTATTTTATCGGTTGATGATTTTGACTGTTAGTTTGTTTTGCACCGTTTAAACTTTAAAGCGCAGTTGTTATATTTATCGGAAAACTACTTTGCCAAAAGTTGTTCTATGACTGTTCACTATATTAGTGTTACTTGTGTATTCAAATGATCAAATATCTTTCCATTTATTTGAAACACAAAGGTTATTAGTGTTCAAATATTCGAGAAAAACATCAATTGTAAAGTAGTTGACAACAACAACTAATTATTTATTTTTTTTCATTCAATTTTGTTGTTATATAGTTTTAGTTTATAAATTTGTTGAATAGCTATAATTTAAGTTGATGGAGTAAATGACAAAAAAGCGTTATTGTCAAAATAAAAAATGTTGGGTGCATGTATAAAAACCATGTTAAAGTAACGGTATGAAAAATAACTGATAACTAATCTAGGTAATCACTTGTTAAAAAAGTGTTAAGTTTAAGTCATTCTCAATTATTTAACTTTATGTAAGTAATGAAGAAAAATTTTTTCTGGGTGTTAAACATTGTATTCTGGCGATTTAGGATAATTTAATCCATCATATACAATTTTTTCAAAAATAACTTAATTTAATTATATGACTTAAGAATATATATTTTATTGTTAATTATTTTATTAAATAACACATTCAAAACAATTGTATTTTTGTTTTCTTATAAATAGTTTAGTTTCATGAATAAACAACTACCACAATTGAAAAAATGTTTATGGAAAATATTGAGGTTAGTTTAATATAACTGTAAGAACATAAGAAAACGAATAATACAGCGTTATTATGCTACAAATCCTAAACTATGATAATTAAGTAATTCATAAAGTCATACATTGTATTATTATTATTATTACGTTAAATTATTAAAAACCCCAAGATTTTGCACAAAACCCAAAAACCCCCAAGAACCCAAGATACGATGAAAAAACCCAGAGTGGCAGCCCTGGTCTGTACACATCAGTACGCATGTACAAATCCTGTTCTCATTATTTGAGCGTTTTTAGTGCGTGTAAATTATTTATGTAAAAAGAACTCTTAACAACGTACTTAATGTGCTACTTAGAAATTATACAGCCTTTATAGTTTTAGAGATATGAAGAATTTAAAATCGGGATTTGGATTAAAATGGAGATTAACCTTATTTTTCATATGATTCTCTTCCCAAAATTCCATTATTTTCCAACTAAATTATGTGTTTTAACTTAAGTTCTATATTTACACTGTTTTTAATTAATTGTTCGTTGTGTATTATTTGTTTCTCAGGTTTTAATAGCTGAAGTTTTGAAAGGTTTTAAATATATTTAAGCGCTATTGAATAAGTTCCTGTTTTCATTTTTAAAATCAACCAACTAATTTAAAAATTAATTTAATTGTAACTGGGCAACGCCAGTGATTTCGTGCTAGTGGGTTTATAAACATGCACAAAAGAGTCTATAACTTAGTCAAGTATTTTGACCTTTTACTATATTTTGTAAAAAGCAACAACAGTTACATTCAAGTACAAAATTATAACCATGATAAGTTTACTAAATGATGCGAACGAATCCATTGCCTTATTTTTATTTTTGAAGTGTGATTTTTTGTAACGTTGAAGATTCAGCCCAAAATTTTCGTGAAGAAATTAAGTATAATAAACGTTGAAGCTGATAGAAGGATTCAGGTTTTGAATTTTTCTTAACTTTACACGTTTTATGTTATTGTTCTCTATATGATGATTCAATAATTTCAATTAATTTCCTCGTTTAAATTATAATAAGGATCAATTAGGTTGTTACTGTATCTGCATTAACAAGATAAAAGTTTAATTTATTTATTACTGATGTATTATTTTATTTATAAACTTAAGAAATTGGACTAAGAAAATTTCAATAATAAAGTCAAAAAGTACATGATAAAATTTAAACAACACCATAAGCATTGATCAAAATAAATATGATTTATATAAATTGTCTCCTTAAAAATTGAACATTAGTTGGTACTAAAGAAGCATGGGGATTCGAAATGAAGACAGCTTCCTACTGAAAACTTAAGCCTGCATTATTAATTTATGGGAGTATGTATAATTCACTGAATTTGTAGCTTTTTGTAAATCGCACGCTTTTCAGACAATATAAACTGACAAAAGTCAAACATTTGTGTACAGTCTAATGATAACCACTTTAAAAAAGGATAATTTTAGAGATTTTACTTGAACATTAATAGAGTTACCTTATTTTTGGAATATTCCGTAGATATATAGATAATTATTCACCAGCACTAAATTAACGATGTTTTGAAGATTATAACTGAAAATTTTACTCATTTATTTTCTTACATTGAATGAAATAATTTTTAACTATTTTTTAAAAACGGAGTATAGCTAAATGCCTGTTTGCTGGATTTGGTGTATATTTCACCAACTCAATAATGCCATCACCTTTGCATAACCCTTGAACACCTATTTGTTTTTATATTTTGTAAACTAATAGTTTAATATAAAAATTTAATCAATTTAAAACAATCCGGAATTGATAAAGCTATTAAAAATTTTAATTAAATTAACAAATAAACAGAATTTTAATGATAACAAATATGTTGTATTAAACTTATCTGATAGCTCTGCATGTATTATTGTCAATAATGGTAAAATAACCATATAAACAGAAAACCTTATCGCAAATAATATTATTAAGAGATAAATTCAACATTATTTAATCATAACATGATTAAATATCATAACGCGAAAAGCGAACATAAAGTGTAGGCGCTTCTATATCATCAATTATTAATTTAAATATAAGAAACATAAAAATATGTATTTCGCGTATATTTTTCTATTTATCTTTTATTATAATTAAAACAAACTGATGAGTAGCTTATTTATCGGAATAAGCTCGTCATTATTAACTTGGAATAATATAAAGTTTCCCATGCTTATTTGATTTTGTTCACACCCGCAATCGGTAAGAGTTGCTCAAAACAAACTAACTGTACATCTAATTATTTAATAAATTCCGTACTAGGCAAACCAACAAAGGTATGCTCGGCGCCATGGCCAAGTGGTTACGGCGTATGTCTCGTAAACATAAGATCACGGGTTCGACTCCCGTTGGTGCCTCTCTTTTCTTTTTTCAGACGCGAGGTAACAAGCGACGTAATTTTGCTATATTCTTACACACAAAGTTGCGCTGAATCCAATGGTGCCCTGCTCTTTATCGTGCGATGAAGATAACTTGGAGAACTACACTTCGAGCCTGGGTGAAGTAGTGTATCACTACCACCGTTTGTACTTGGAAGCCAGAATTCGGAAGATAACGTTGCCCAGTGTTCTTGCTGACGTTGCTAAATTTGTGAGGCTGTTTAAGAGTTTCTTTCATAGTTCTCATGAATTTTTTGTGAGTGTGTTGAAGACAGCGAATGGTTCCGACATCTTTCTTGACCTGTTTCTCAATAAATTCTCAAAACGATCTAGTGTTGAGTTTTCAGGAGACAAAGGTAACTTTACTAGTTCTGCTGATGTGTTGCAAAGTGGGTTTCGACCGTCGTTGTCTGAGATGTGGATGGTGATTTCGCGGCTGGACAGAAACCCGCGTATAGCTTTGCTTAAGAAGCGTCAAAATTATGTTAATGCGGTTCAAAAGCTTCGTGAGTCTCTTTTGGCTCTTCTTGTAGAGTTGCATTCGCCAGGACATCCGCTAGGACGAACAAATGAAATCTTCGCCAATGTGATAGATGTGGCATTTCCTGTGACGTTGGTACCTCCAGATGGCACTATAATGTTGACGGAGGCGATTTATATTCATGCCAGTGAATATGAACTAACTCACATCAACAATGAACCTTCACCTTTACCTTCACCTTTATTAGCAGAAGCAACGACAACAACAATTTTTGACGACACAAACATGGCGAATGTGTCGGAATACATTCCACCGGTGGACATATCTGTTCAAATGTTGCGAAAATCCACCCGTAGCCAAGACGTTGACATCGACATTGATTCAGACCTGCATCTGCAGTCGACTGATGACTGTATTGTTGTTAATGCTGATGAACTTCCAAAGGACATCCCAAAACCAAATAACATCATTGATGAAAGAGTAAGTTCCCAATCACCATCATCGTCATCATCAAGTTCCTTGTCGAACCTCTCAAATGATGATTTTGATACTCTAAAAACAAAAATGGACCACATCATTGAGAAAATGACAATTACTGATCAAGTAAAAGAAGTCAATGTATTCGAAACAGCAATATTGGAATCTCCAACTCGCCAACATGATGAACTCGACCTATCAGATGTTTTAATTCTTGACCCAAACAAACCAATTCCAACAAGATCTCCTCAGAAAGAAAAAACCACTTTGCCCGCAAGATGGATTCCAGATGAAGTCATCGAAGAAGATCCTTTTTTGGCGACTCACCTTGGAGATATCTTTGCTTATGTTGCAAACGAGCTACGCCAACCAAATGTTAATTCTGATGACATCCACAACGATAGTACCTCGGATGTAATCATGTTAAATAATGACAACAACATTGATAATGAAGATGTTATTATTCTAAACGACTCAACTGGTGAGTTAGTGGAAGATATAAACCCACTGAACAAAGGATTCATTGATGATATCCCATCTTCTGATGGTGCATCAATGTCTGCTATTTCAATTGATGAGAGAGACTTTAACTTGTCCGACACTGAATACTTCTCAACATTGGAATATGAACCATCCATCATCTCAGCATCAGCCAAAAGAAAGAAAAAAGCCACTAAACCAATCATAGTACGAACTGAATCGACCCCCATAGTCATCAACTCCCAAGAAATAAACGACTTTGTGGCAACGATCAAAAATTCTACTACCAACAAATCATCTGGATTACGTGCCAAACGTTATCCCAAACCAACTACTACCACAACATCAGTGATCAAAACTAGTGGCTTTTCTCAAATCCAAGACACAAATTCACAGGAACCTGCTCCATCATCGAAGCATTTTCCAAAGAATGCTCCGTCTCAAACTCAAACTGAAATTGGTATTCCAACTCAAACACTACAACCTGAGCAGATACAGACAAACGTAACTGTCGACGATAATGCTGAACCAACTGTTGAACCAAATGTTGAAGCTCCAGAAGATTATGCGTCAAAACAAAAAGCGAATAAAGAGAAACGAATGGAACTCATCAGAACTGCAGACCACGAACTTGTTTGCATCCTGAATGACTTTAACAACGAGAGTGTCTCCGTCCTTTACGAAAAGTTCATCAACTGTGCGAAATCACATGCCAAAAAACTAAATCTATTCTACATTCCTCAATTCAAACCTAGAGACAAATCCAACTCGAAATCATCCAGTCAACCATTGCCAACACATTCCAACAACAACAAACACCACAAACACCAATTAGATGCATCTAATCTAATTGGAAATTCTCCAAAATCGCAACCTTTGGACGCTGCAGCGATGACCCTTTCTAAGGAAAAGATCAAACGTCTGAGAGCTCTCTACCGTACAAATCCTAAACGCTGCTTCAGAGAAATTACTGAAGCACAACCCCAATGGTGCACTTCCACTGCACAGGAGATTTTTGATGCACTCTCACTACCAGCACCTGTCATCCCTGATCTGATCACGCCATCGACACCACAACCTGGTCCAGCTCAGAGCGAAGCTGACAATAATAAAAGCAATGACGACCAAGACAAATACAGTCAACGGAACACCTATTTTGATCCCAGCAACTGCGAATCCATTCCCTACTTCACAGCGGAAGAAGTTTGCATTATCGTTGATAGAGCTAGAAGCGATACTTCTCAAGGCACGGATGGCATTTCCATCAAGTTTTGGAAATGTCTACCTGGTAGTGGATACTTGCTATCTACGCTTTTCAACAAAATTCTCCAGGCTAGCGAACCTCCAGCCGAATGGTTGGAAAGTCGTCTAGTCCTGCTCCCCAAAGATGAAAACCAAAATACGAGCGATCCTTCCTCGTATAGACCAATATCTGTGACGCAAACGATCTATAGATTGTTCATGTCGTCGTTAAACTCAAAAATACGGCCTTTGGTTGAACTCTCGCATTCTCAGAAAGGATTCATTGCGAGTGATGGGTGTGCGGAACACTCATTCACCCTTCAAGAAATTTTAGACTCTTCTAGACGGAACAACAAAAACCTATGCATAGTTTGGCTAGACCTTAAAAAGGCCTTCGACTCTGTGCCTCACTATGTCGTTGAAAAAAGTATGGAAAATTTCTCGTTTCCGCCTGTCGTCTCAAAATTTGTCAACTCTCTCTATTCCAAATGTTACAACAAAATCTCCGATTCGTTTGGTTCAACTCTCAGCTTGCCAATGAATGGACAAGGTGTTAGACAAGGTTGTCCCTTGTCTCCCTTGTTATTCAACATGTGCATCGATCCCTTGCTTGACGAACTCAATAATTCCAAAATTGGCTTCAAACTCCATGATACTACTCTATCTGTGCAAGCCTTTGCGGATGATTTGGTTCTGATGTGCCAGAATCAACAAGACATGCAAAAACTTCTCCGAATCTGCCAAACCCATCTATCCAAGATCCAAATGAACGTCAACATATCCAAATGTAACAAACTAACGGTAAAATTCAACAATTCCAAAAGATCCATCAACGATTCCTCAATTGATAACTTGTTTCCACTCCGCATCAACAATCAACCAATTCCACCACTCACAGACTACTACAGGTACCTTGGAGCTACCAGTAGTCTCAAAACATTCAACGACTTGCCAAAACCATTTGTTGATTTTAAAGAAAAGCTTCTCAAGCTGAAAAACTCTCCACTTTTGCCGTTTATGAAGACGGAATTACTCAAAACATACCTCTATCCAACACTTGAGTTCTTCCTGCGTAACCATACTTTGAAAGTTGAACAACTTAAAAAGTTTGATCGCCACATAATAATTTCAGTTCGTCAGTGGTTAAACCTACCACACAGCAGCTCGAATCATTTCTTTTACACCCCATCAACACTTGGAGGTCTTGGACTGCGAAACTTGCGAGATGATTATGCTGCATTGCGAGTAGCTATTGGTCTAAACGTCTTACATTCTGCCGATGACCAAGTTAGAAGTATTGCCTGCAAATCAATATCCAACATTGTTTCTCGTCGTACCAATTACTCAAAAAATGTCTTTGAATATGTCAACTTGGATGCTGAAATTGGTCTTGTCCATGATATCCGATCGCTCCTATCATCTCTACGTATCCACAGGAAAGCGCTCGGAATCAAAATTGCCCAACTCTCACAAACTGACAACCTCAACTTCCCAACAATCGATCTCGACCCAACTTCTCTAAAGAAACCATTCAACCTTGACCCCAAAGCCAGAGTTATTCAACCAACACGAATCCGCAAACTGCGTTGGCACAATCAACAACGTCACTTGGAATCATGGAAAGCCCAAGATCAAGGTAAATTGACCGATTGCTTCAACTGGTACCCCCCTTGTAACAAATGGCTCAAAACGTGTCCTGTCAAAATAAGCACTTATCGATTTGGAATAATGGCTCGTTTAAACATCTTGCCAACCAAAGCCATCCTCTATCGAATGAAAATGTCACCGGACGTTATCTGTCGTCACTGTCCCTGTGGAGTGGAAACACTTGGGCATGTGATTGGCGGATGCAAACGTGGCGAAGCGTTACGTACGCTTCGACATAACCACGTCGTCCAACTAATTGTTGATCAAATTTCAAACGTGTTGAAGTTGAAGAAAAACCAAACCAAACAAAATTGGGACCTCCGGATCGACCAGAAACTTCCTTTTGGACTATCAAACCGCCGTCCTGATATCTCTCTTGTGAACGTTAAAACAAAGACTGCCCACATCATAGATGTAAGTCTCCCTTACGAAAATGGCATGGAACGTCTGGATCAAGTTCTCCAACACAAAACCGACAAATACTCAACCGAAGCTCGCCAACTGCAGGATCAAGGATTTGTTGTGCACAAGACAGCGCTCATATTTGGTGCCTTGGGATCCCACCATCCGTCCACAATGGCAACTCTCGAACGCTTCTGTCTTATCAAAAACCGAAAGTCCCGGAAACGTTTGATGAAGGAAATCACCCACTCTGCATTAGAGGATTCAAGATTAGTTTGGAACAATCATGTGCAGGGCTGGGCGGTTCCCCATTAAGCGTTCTCGGCTTCCAAATCCATCCTTCGATAACTCCTTCATCTCTCGACCGATTTTCTCCATTCTTTCCCAGATGATAGTCCACATCAACATCTTTATTTAGTATAGTCTGAAACATTATTATTTTCGGTCTACGAGCCTATATTTTGTCATTTAACATAAGATCACGGGTTCGACTCCCGTTGGTGCCTCTCTTTTCTTTTTTCAGACGCGAGGTAACAAGCGACGTAAT
>JAOPJI010030511.1:0-16755 GCA_027122695.1 Merluccius productus
GGGTCCAATTTCAATAACTTTGCTTCGTTGGAAGAATGCAACAAAGAATGTACTCTCTAGTCTCTTTGTTTATTTTATGTTCAGCTTAGTTGAGTTCGAATATGCCAGCAGGCTTGACGTTTGCGCAGCTACTGGAACCCCAAGTAGTTCAGCTGACCTCTCAAACAACGGAAACGGCTCATTTAATGTGTGTAGCAAGACAGCAGTTACAAGATACTACTATAAAAAAGGAGCTGCTACTGCTGCAGGAACTTGTCACGAATATCAGTATAAGGGGTGTAACGAACCCAAGTACTCATTCCCAAGTGAAGCGGCTTGCAAAGGAACTTGTGTCGGTAATTAGTTAATTCTCTTGAATATAAATTTTATCAAAATTTCAGTTGGAACAGACAACCCAATCCCAAACATTGTCGACTGTGAAGTTGGACCTATTCTGACCACACTAGGCACTGATGGTGAAACCGAAATCAAAATCGTTCGTGACGCTTCACGTAACACTTGTGTCCATGCAGTAGTAGAGAAAAATGAGACTTTGAGAGGTGTTTTCGGCACATTTACTAAATGTCAGAAAACATGTCATGGTAATTAAAAAGATTGCACCCATTAATTACTGTTAAATATGTAGCCAGTGACACATTGGTCCCAAGATGTGCTGCTGCTCCTTTCCAACCGGTTTGCGATGGTCAAATAACCACCAAATATTACTACAATTCGACTGCAAAACGATGCGTCCAAATGATAGCCACTGACTGCCCAGTTGAGGCAACTAAGAACTATTTCGACACAGCTGGAGAATGCATTAGCGCTTGTCCTGCTCGTATGCTTGATCGATTTTCCGCCTTATTAATTTATCAATTGTAGTGAATGAAGATGAAACTACAGATAATCTTGCTGAGGTTCAACATATCTGCGACCAACCAAAGGAGGTCGGTAAAGGTAACGCAGAAAACTCTGTACCAAGATGGTATTATGACCAGGAGCAAAAGTTGTGCGAAAGGTTCGTTTACTCCGGAGTTGGTGGAAACGCCAATAACTTTGAGACTGAAGCTCTTTGCCAATATATTTGCATCGAAGCGCCAAAAGAAGTTGAAGTGCCCACAACAACGACAACGACAACTACAACGACACCGACAACTACTCCTGCTGCTGATCCATCAACAGAAGACACCACGACTACCCCGACTACCCCAGAAGCTGGAGAAGAAGATAGTATAACCGAAGATATAGACGATGAACAATAATCGTCATAAAATATTTCCAAGTGAAAATTTGACACAATGATCCTCATTTTTACCATAGCATATTTGAACATGTGCCCACCTTTACTATTTATTAGAACCCGTTATTTTCAACAGTATACGACTTAGATTATTTTAAACTGAAACTTCATTTTTTCTGCGCTCTGCGTAACTTAGACTGTCACAACGTATAGGCCGCAATAAGTGTCGCAGAGAAATCGATAAACCTATACAAATTAAGCAGTTGCACTTCAAAGAAGCCAATATCAACATTAGTTACTTTTATATATAATGCTGGCGACCTCGTCTATTAAATTTACTTGGAGAATATCGAGGTGTTGAGAATAGGGTGATATGATCGATGGCGACTTTCTAACTGATGTACAACTAAAGTGTAGACAGTTGCAATGCCATGTCTTTTTATTTGTCTATTCCCATCGTTAAATGACTCCGGAATAATAAAAAAACTACAAAATATGAATATACGTTGCGAATTAAAAGTTATCGACGAAAACACAACCCCGAAAGAAATGTAAAACAAATGTTGACTCAAACATGGAAAAATCGCTCATTTTACACATTTATCAAAAAATGATTATGATTTTTAGCAATATTTGAACCATAATCGAGGGATTAACTGCATAAATTGATTAATTTGTCCTAATTAGAGGAATTGACATGATCGAAAAAATCGAATAAATTAAAAAATAGCAATATTTTTATAAATGTGATCTAACACGGGAATATCAGTGCGGAATTTTAAACGTATCAGTGAAATTGAAAAAGCGTATTTTATTAAATTCGAGTTTAATAATTGATGTTAAAAATTGCAACTATTTGTTTTATAATCAAGGCTTATCCATATCATGATTGTAAAACATTCTGCGAGAGATACTGGTTGAGAGTATCTTAAAGTTATGAGAACCCCTTTTGCTTAAATTCACGAGTTGCATATTCCGTTTGCATATCTGCAGACTGAGTATTGAAAGCTTTGAACCAATTTTTGTCTCGGAATACATTTAAAATTACATAGTTCAAGGAAAATACCCGTAAACTGTATATGGTCGAAGTTACGTTAGATGTGTGTGTATTAATCGAGTCTTAAAACATACTGAAAAATTGCCAATATTTAAAAGTATTCTCAGTTCCATTCTCAAATTGAGCATTCACAATAATTAGCGCCTAAAATTAACAATAGATAGTAAGGTAGTTGCTTAGAGACAAACCAAATTTAATTTACTCAGCTTAACCAAACTAAAAAATGATGTCATTTTTTCAGCAGTGATGTTGAAAAAATTATCAACCATTGAACAAAATGGTATTTTAAATAACTATTGGTTAATTCGACGAAAAACAGTAATATTGACTAAATTTGTTTTAAAATCGTAATGCGATTGAACACAAAAAAGTTCACTCATAAATCAGAAGAATATTAAATTGAAATAAAAAGTAATTCGATCGGCGCAACTAAGATGCGCGATAGTTGAAATTTATGTGTTGAAGAAGAGGCCACTCACTGCGAATTTTTGCTTGAGAATGAGCGAATCGAGACCAAAAAAAGATATTGAGTTCACACGAACGAACGCATCTCTGCCAGTGAGTGCACTGGAACTTTACAAGGATTACATTTTCGCAGGTAAATTTTTGCACAGAATTCGCAAACATCACTCCAACGTCGTTAGGCTGCGGCACAATTTTCTCAATATACCATTTGAAAAGTGAACACTGTATTGAGTGCGTCGAGCGAAAACAGATTTTTAACTTTGCCACCATTCACAAAATCAGAAGTAATCGCCAGCACTTCTTTCGCTAACCTTCTCATGAATTCCCTCTAGTCATCAA
This sequence comes from Merluccius productus, assembly GCA_027122695.1. NCBI lineage: Eukaryota > Metazoa > Chordata > Actinopteri > Gadiformes > Merlucciidae > Merluccius > Merluccius productus. Next base: position 3,081 of record JAOPJI010030511.1, read on the forward strand.
CGAGTTGAACAACGGCGTTCAATTGGTCATAATTGCAAACGATTATCTGTGTAGAGTGTTGGTGAAACTCGACCCAACTCACCTGCCGAGTTTGGTCACTATAATGGAGAAAATTCGATGTCATACGTGTGTGTTGGACGTGGCGTCATTTGAGACGCTTGAGTTGAAAGAAGTGGAAGCAGCCTCATGTTTTATATCCACTGTTTCCACTGGGCACAGTATCCGTTTAAATAGGAAAACAAAAATGGTCAACTACTACAACAAAAATAACAAATACGCCAATTACGAGGATCCATTGAGCTTTCCTAGCGACGCTGAATTAGAGGTAAACAATGTCGAATCAAGTGACTGTTCGGTTGATCCCGTCCACCAGTTTGTGTTTGTCACTGTGGACGGTTGTGTGGTTCACTGGAGCAGCATCAATGAGAAAAACAAAAATGAAGTTATCGACACGGTGGACACCACTCTGACATCGGTGTGTTTCTACAAAAACAGTTTTACAGACTCGTTGTGCTTGGTCGTTGGCACAAATGGTGGGGACGTGAGGTTTTTCGATATCTCGGATGCAACTCAGATGACCGAGAAGATCTTTCAACCTGACGAGGGCTCCGAACCGGTGCACAAGCACGACGGTCGAGTGTTCGCCTTGCAATACCATCAACTTAACGCTACACCGCAAATCGTTGATAGTGGTGGTAACAGCAAACAAAGCCTGAAAGACGCCGATGTCCAATTACAAAATAATGACGAGGAGTTTTGCGTCGGTAGCGTTGGCGAAGACCGCTCTGTCATACTTTGGAAGGTGCGCAACAAAAAACTAACAACACTCAAGTTTTACCACCCTCTTTCAAGGCTGGTTTCGCTTGCAATAGTGCCTCATTACACTCCAGACAATAACAACTTTGTGGTTGTCACTGGAAGCGAAAACGGACACGTCTCATTTTGGAGCGAGAAAAGCGACCTGCTCATGTCGCACCGACTTTCCCTCTCCAAACACATCACATCGTTGTGTTTCAACAATAAAGACAGAAATTTGTACCTCTCCACGTATTCGGGCTCGATTCACGGTCTGCACTACGCGTCGCTATTCCAAACCCCAATCAAATTTTCCATCCCTCTCCCCAAAGTGCTCTGTCTGATCCATCTGCGGGACAGACATTTGTACACCATCGAAGCGAAACAAGACGCCCACTCTTCGACGTCACGCTGCTCGCTAACACATTACCACGGGAATGAGATAGTTTGGACGAGAGTTCTGGACGGTCTCTCCACGAAGTACGTAGAGATGAGCCGCGCTCACAATTTAGTTGTCGTGGTGGATTCCGTGGGCGAAATGCGTCTGTGTGTGATCGAGGAAAACTTCAGCGTGCTGAAAGTGATAAACCACAAGGTAGCAAGCAAAGTGAACAACCTAAAAATAACTTTGACACCCACCGTTAACAATACACCAAATTATGTGATCTGCTTCGGAATGTACTCGAAACTAGGAATCCTATCGATAGAACTAAACGACAAACACCATGTGATAACGGACGACATTGTAGTAGATCTGAATGTACAGTTGCCCCAGCATCTGGACGTGTTCCACTGTGCCGCCGGGAGTTGTTGCTACATCATCATGGGTTACAAATCGGCGCTAGTTAGAGTGTTGCAGTACGACTTGGCGAGCACCAAAGAGAGACAACTGCGACCAATCCAAACTATCAACTCATCCTACGGAAAAGATAACTTGAAGTCGTTGTCCATTTTCTATGACCGCAAAAATCAACCTCACTTGTTCACATCGAGTGCCACTGCATACACCACCATCTACGAGTTCATCCAACCCATCAACTGTTTCAAACTCAAACAGCAGTTGCTATTCCCATCCAATTTCTCGTCGATAGAGAAGATATACGTCGACTCGAATAGGTACGTGGTGTGCGGCTTTTACGATCAAAAGTACTTTGCGTTGGTGGACGGCTTCACCAACTCGGTGCTGATGAAGGTAGAGTGTGGAGGTGCTAATCGCTGTTGGAGTTTGGAGTGCAGTGCCAAAAAAATTGCCAATGACGACACAAACAAAGCTTCGAATGTTGATGCGAATCAACGCTTGTGTGCTAGTTCAAGTAGAAGGTTTAAGTTTGTCTTTGTCCAGCATGATTTGGTGAATTTTGCGTCGTTCTCCTTGGCCCCCAGCAAGTCGGTTGTGTTTGATGTTGAACCGCGGAGGTTCACAAGGGAGATACGAGCGGCTGCTCATATCTATTCATCTCGTTCAAGTGATGCATGCATCGGCGATTCAGCGATTCATGCAACACACGACTTTTTCGTGTACGGCGGAGAAAGCACCAATGTCTACTTGTGTGTCTACAACTCACTGAAAGCCCAAGTCCAACAAATTTGGACCATTAAGAAATTGAACTCCGTCGTTCTTGATGTGTACCCCTTCAATGTGTCTGTGGACGATGGCACATTGAAGTTTTTGTTGACTGTTGTTGGTGGTAAGAAGACGCTGCTCACATATCACGTCAACTTTCCTCTATCTGGCAGTGGTAATAGTTTTTGAATTTTAACGTTGAGTTTATCGAGGGATAATGATGATATGACTTTGTAGGTAACACAATTGTTGTCACCGATGTCACATGTTACCTCGTCGCCGAAATGGATCCCAAGTCCTACAAACCCAAAACCTTCATGGTCGAATACCAGATGACCCAGGAGTGTTTGTCCGGAAGAAACTGCGTCATATGTTCCTTTTTTAAGGGACGCAGAGACATTCCATCCAAAGACCAACTGAAAGTGGGCGGATTCAAACTAATCGCGCCTAGAGGTGGCAGCACCAACAGTAAATATATCTATCTGAGACGAAAATTGAACAAAGAGGGCGCCGAGCTCACTCCTCCCTGCAAATACGCCTACTATCAGGTGTTTTTGACGTCGCATCACTCTATCATTGATGGCAAACGCTCTTCTGACATCATCGATGGTCCTTTCACGCAGATGAAACATGCTGACTTTTATGACCCGTCACATGACAAAAAAACCAAGTACGACGAGTTGGAGGAAATTTTTATAGGGTCCGGCAACTTTCTTGAAAATGTCGTCGATGATGTGGAGACTCACCATCGCATCACCAGTGTGATATCCTTGACTTTGCCCGATGTCAACCACCACAAAAATGATAGCGATAGTTTGGCTAACCTTGTGTCTATCGTGTCCTTGTCCAATGGATTCATCAGAATTTACGAATCCGACAACTACTACTACAAAATAAAGCACAGTCGTTATGTGCTCAATCGCTTCACCGACTTTCAGCACAATTGCGTGCTTTCCATGACTCACTTCAATTCGCCAACCAATTGTCTATTGTACTGCACTACAATAGGCGGGCTATTCATCGTATTCGATTTTCTCTCCAAGTATCCTCTGGAGCAGCCCAAGAGTGACGCCTTCCCCCACTGCCCCTCTCCTTCAACTGGCGGCAGGCCGGTCTTCGTGGATGTGCTAGTTGTCAATGCCGTGTGCTTGGGCGTGCTCTCAACGGCTACTTTGTCGTTGTCCCATTTGAACGACAGAAAATACTCCATCGACGAATTGGTCAATGAAACTTCGTCTGCTTCCCATGAGCTGGATAATCCCTTGGCATGTTCCACGGATAGCGCTCGACCGACTCCAACCAAACCCTTGCCTTCCCATGTCATGCCAACCGACGAACAAGCGAATTCGAGAGACTACTCCTATGTGATGGGCTGGGTTGAAGTGGTGCTGGGGTTGATTGATGGCCGCATGGCGGTGCTGAAGTTGCAGATGGTCAAAATACAGTACAAAACCTGTCAGCGCTTCTACCTGGTAGACTTTTCGTACCACTTCTCCGAAGAGGCTCATTCCGGGTGCGTGTCAGATGTGTGCGTTCTGTCCTCCGACCACTTTGTGACTGTGGCTCAGGACAAGTGTCTGAAGTTGTGGCGTTGGGACGCCGTTTCCATGGTAATAATGCATTTTACTGTACTTAACGGTGTATAAATCTACCACCAAGCGACGCTATCCTTTAAACATTCAATTTTGCTGACTGTAAACTTCCCCTAACTGTTTCAAGGATGTTGTGTAATCACATTCGAAAGCTGAGTGTGTTAATTCCAACTAAGCGACTAATAGCCATTAAAAAGTAAAAAGGGAAATAAAACCTATTTGTTGGCATACTACTGGATAACGCAATGATTTAAAACATGATTTTTTAATAAAACTACAACTCAACCTGCACCTTTGCAGCAAGTTGGCGAATTTAACTTTACTTTCCGCTGAAGTGCGGTAGATAACTGGCCTCTCAAGACCCAAGTTGTTTTTGCCGCGCTTCACGGACAAATTCAATTACATTAAATGTAACTTTCACGGACAACTTGAGAATAAAACAATGTCGCCATTTTAATTGACCGTGGTGTGCAATTTAGAAAATAGAATGCCTCAAAACTACGCACGTGCAGGTGAACGACCCTAGCAAAATCATTCGAATGGATGGAAAATCCGCCGGACCCTCAAACAATTGCGTCGTCGATAAAAACATCACTTTGGGAATATTCGGCTATGGCGTCGAATACGTAAAACTCAGTTTGTATTAGGTGTCATTTTGTAAGAGTGTCATTTTTAAACATTGCGCTTGATGACGCGAAGAAAAATCACCAGTGTGCGTCTAAGTACAAGAATGGTTGCTAACGACTTTAACGGCCACAGCCAAGCTTGGGAGCTTTAAGTCGAAATTTTAATGGACAATTTTAGTTCATTTGAATAAATGTTTTTTGTTGATCGTTTTTAAAAGAAGCGATTGACGAATAGCATGCGCACAGCAGGGGGTAATGTTAAGTTTAGTCTAACAAAGAATTATTCAAACAATCTACTATATATATAAAAGAGTAGTGTCCGTGTGTGTCACGTATCAGTACGCATGTGCAAGCATTGTTCTCACTATTTACACGTTTTTAGTGCGTGTGCATTATATGCGCAAAAAGAACGCTTAACAGCGTACTTAATGAGCTACTTAAAAATTTTACAGCACTTATAGTTTTAGAGATATGAAGCATTTAAACTCGGGATTTGGATTAAACTGGAGATTAACCTTATTTTTCATATGATTCTTTCCTCAAAATTCCATTATTTTCCAACTGAATTATGAGTTTTAAACTAATTGATATATTTACACTGTTTTGATTAATTATTCGTTGTGTGTTATAAGTTTTGAATATATTTAAGCGCTATTTAATAAGTTTCTGCTTTCAATTTTAAAATCAACCGACTAATTGAAAAATCAACCGACTAATTGCAAAATCAATTTAATTGTAACTGGGCAACGCCAGTGATTTCGCGCTAGTATATATATATATAGTAGATAAATGTCGATTAACGCCGTAAAAAGCGATCGCTGTTAAACAGCAAATTAAACTGAATGTAAGACAGTCATAATCCATAGGTGCGCAAACATCGGAAGTTGATTTCCGCTTTCTCAGCACTATCAAACTTATCCAAAAACAACTAAGACCCGCAAGTACAAGCGAGTGTTGTGGCGCAACGTTGCGAACACTACATCAAGCCAACACGCCAGTAAACCTCGAACACGTTAAACTTGTTGTCTCATGGATAATCCACCAATTAGACACACAGTTCAAGAACCAATCCATACAATATTGATAGAAAAAAACATCGTAAACTCGAGCATTAGATATGGTGAAACCCGAATTAAATTTATTATTATCCGCCACTAAGATTTTTCTGACTCGACGGACAGTACTGAACCATCGGTTTAGGGAGCGAGGCGCCGGCCATAATGATGGGATTCTTTAGATCGATGTACGCTTGTGCAACCAAGTGTGGTTGAGATTGGACGGTGGCTTTTATGGTGATGAAGTAACTCTGTCGATCGTTGGGGATCATTTGTATGCAGCCTTCCAGCACTTTTCCCTCCTGGAGGTTGATTGGGTTGTTGAACAAACACTTCACCTACATTACAGTACGATGAGACACTGTGCGTGAGAGAGAGGATGTGTCTCAATACCTGGTACCAATGAGTGGAGGGTTGACTAGGGGCGGTCGAGAGCCATATTGTTTGACTAGAAGCAATCACAATTTTATGAGTTGGGTGGGATTGCATACTCTGTTCCGAGGAAACCGGCATCGAACCAAAATGCAAAACCGTGTGAGATGCCGCTTTTGCAGCATACAAACGAGAACGAGATATCCACTCTAAGACGTGCATTAATTTTCGCCAAACAACTGAGTAATGCCGGTCATACTGTCCTAAATCGGCCTCATCCATAGCGTTGAAATCGAACAAATGCTCGCCCGGAATAGACTGGATTGACGCCAAATCTACAAAGTCCTGTGCGTTTTAGTTACACTGCAAGGAGCCGTGCTAACAGATACTATGACTGGCTGGGAGTACAGTTCCTTGCGGGACTCCTCTCTGAGTGGCATCAAGTCGATGTTGTAGAATGAAGTGTTGGCCCAGAACGTAGACCGACTGCCTACGTATGAGTAGAGGTGTTCGTCGGTGAAGGGTGCGTAGTAGAGGATGGCGTTAGATGGGAATATCTTGCCTACAGTGCGCACTTTGAGTTACACGTTTATTGCACAGCAAACTTATGATTGGTTCAATGTGACGCATTATTGCGTGTATAATTGGAGAGTAGGTGAACGAAAAGCATCCAAGTTACCATTCGGCTTCAGAAACTTCTTCGCATGGATGAACGACTCTATCATGCGCTCATTCAGCAGCAAATAGCCCAAAGGTTCCGATATAATTGTGTCGACTAGGTGGGGGATTTCGATCTTTTTTTAACAGCAAAATTTAACTGGCCAATTATCTAACAACTCTCACATCTTCAACCTTTCCTTGTATAACTTCAATGATTTCGGAGTACTGAGTGTTGTGTTCGATGAGTTTCTAGAAATCGAGCCAAATTCACGTCGTATTGCACCACGATTCTACTTTAGCGAAGACTGCCATGTCGCTGGCTTCCACAGCGTACACTTTTTTGGCGCCGGCTTGAGCCGCGAAAAATGCCAGTATTCCTAGAGTTATTGACTATTGCTGCTGGTCGCGTTGTTTACCTGAACCTGTGCCCACATCCAGCACCACTTTGTCTTTGTAGTCGGACGGGTTTTGGATTATCGCTTGGTAGTAGGTGTAGGTTCTGACACTGTCCTATGAAACAACAACAATTTACCAATTAATTCTGAAAGTTCAAATGCAATTGAGTAAGCGAAAATAATCTTGGATTATGCCTAATCCGTTGATTGGGCATTTCAAATCACCTGTAACATATTCTGTTGTTGGGACAACTTTGAATAGAACTAAATGCCAAACTATAGCTTACCACCATCACCACACAAAGTGTTACCGTGAAATACATCGATTCCGACTCCTTCGTGGTGCGTTTGTCGAAATTCGAGGCCACGTCACTTTTCTCCACTGGACCGGCTCCATTTTGCTTGTCGATTGTTTTCAGCAGTTCAACCACTTCCGTCAAATCCTCAATCGTCTCAAACTGAATGTTAAGCATGATCGCGTCTGTGGCGATGACAAGAAGCTTCTCGTAGCTGTTGATGAATTTAATGTTTTCGTTGAGTATTACACAATCTAGGCAGTGTCATCGCACACACACACAAGTGTTCAAGTTACCAACATTCGAATCTACATCCGCGCACTCGAAAATGACGTTGACGCTTTTGTCTCTCAACTGGACCGAAACCAAGCAATCGGTGTGCCCGTTGGTGTGCACACAGCTGTCGTTATCGGTTGCAGTCTCGAAACGAACCACTCTGTACGGTTTCACCATCGTCGGCGAATACGCGATTATGATTCAATAATATGAATGTTCGCGCATGACTGTTTATTGAGCGCGGCTTCGCTCTCCGGCCTATCTTTCTAGGAGCAGTTTACGCGCAATTTCTAGTTGTGCCGTTCGCACAGAAATGACTAACTTTCCTGTGGGGTGTGCGAGCACATTTATTTGGCGGCAAGTGCCACCAAGGCCGACCGCCGATCCCACCCAATTCAGACTTTCCGTTCCTCTTTATTACTCCCCCCGGTACTGAGTGCGGTGATGTGTAGTCGGTACTCTGAAAACCTCGTTTATTTTATGTCTCAAAAATACGCAACTTATAATTTAACATTTTTGAATATCGTGTAACTTCTATGTACAATGAAAAAATGTTCCGGACATGCGTACTTGGGAGTACACTAAATGATAGCCCTCCTTTAAATATATGGTGGATTATATCAAACTATATTTTTCTGGAATACGTGTTGTTCAATCAACAACCCAATACGCTGTATGAATATATGCCCATCTGTTGGTTTTAATTTCGAGTTCAATAATGGTTGTTTCATAACGACGCCGAACTATTCGAGTTAGTTTTATACAAGAAACCCAGATATTTAACTTAAACGTCTGACTACTCACGCTGCTTTTACACAAGTCGATGAGAATCTACTAATGCGTAAAAATACTAACACAAAGTTGGGTTTCTATTCCATAGGTGCGACATTTGAAGGTTCTACCCGATCCAACTTTCCATTGTATTATTGAAAAGAACCTATTCTGTATGGAACAAATATTAATATCCCGTGAAGAAGCAGTCACGTTGGATCTTTGCACCAATTGTGAAATGTGAAGTCACAGCAATATCCAGCATTGAAGATTTTTGATTGATAAGTAGCGTTTTAGAAATATTTGAGGATGGAAAAACTACTTTTCTTAACAAACCAGAAAGTTGACATAATTTCGATACACTAAATAGATGAGCATTCTAAGTAAGGTTTTAACGTGTCGAATAAACTCGAACTCTGACCATATATATTCATTGTACTAAGCTGCAAGTTTAAAGTAGCGTTTAACTGCATTCAAAGACGCAGAAAGCCATGAATTCAACGACAAAGGTATGCTTCTGGGGGAGCTTGAGCGTGGTGGTGTTGGTGGCCGTATTGACGAGATTCTACAAGGTGGAAGAGCCCAATTGGATATGGTATGCACAAGTGGCGTGTGCGAGTTTTACGTGTGGTGATTGTAGTTGGGATGAAACTCATTTCGGCAAGTTTATCAACAAATACCTGAAACGCGAGTTCTACTTGGATGTCCATCCACCGCTAGGAAAAGTGATTTTTGGTGTGCATTTTCCGTCTAAGTGCAGCCAATAGTTGATGTACTCAGCAGTAGCTTGGCACACTGGTTACACTGGAAATTTCACCTTTCTGAGCCCGAGTGTTAAATACCCAAATGATTTTTATGTGCCAATGCGACAGGTAGGAGCGACGAGTGCAGCTGTTACAGTGCGAATTTAGTTTTCTTGTCTGATGGGAGTGTTTATTGTGATTATCTTGTTTTTGGTTGCCTTTGAAATTACTGAGTCCACGTCAACTTCGTTGCTATGCACTTCTCTGGTTGTCTTTGGTAGGTGGGTCGGTGGTTGTTTTAGTTGGACGTAAACTGCTTTAGATACGGCATGTTGCACGATCACCAGATATATTCTACTTGACTCGCCTCATATTATGTTTATGCTGATGATTGTCTACTACTACATGAGATACAGAAGAAAATAGTGATTGTTTCATTTTCAACCCTAATAACACTTTACAGCAATGCGACAAACGTATTCAAAGGGAATTGCGACCTTTGCATGGTTGGGGTGTTTCTTGGGCTCTGCATGAGGTATGCATGAGTTCAAGTACGAATCCTTATCGTCCACATTTCATAGTGTCAAATTGAGTGGACTGTTCATGTTGCTGGCCGTTGGTGTGATTACTTGTGTGGACTTGTGGTGGTTAGCTTGTGATGGCCAAAACAATCTAGTATAACCTAAATTTATCGGCAATATTGTTATTGGTCAATTATTTCATGTGTAACCTTGATGTAGAGGAAAGTATCAAACTTTATTGTCACTCGAATTTCCTATTTTTTGCTGCTCTCTGTGGCCATTTATTGTGCCATTTACGCTCTGAGATTCAAAATAACGAACAAATAGTACGGTTTCAGTTGCTGACATTTATTAATGCTCTGTAGTGGTAATCATTATTTGAAGTTTTCAAATTCCTTTGCTTACACCTTACATGGTAACATTTTCGAAAATAACGCGTTGAACATGTCCCAATGTAAGTTGATTCGATGGTGTGCGGTGTGAATTCGAACGGTAGTTGTTGGAAACAATAGTGTCGTTTCGCTGAGTCCATATACATCCCACGAGTTGTTCTTGAGCGGGAAAAATAGAACCTATTTGAAAAATAATGTCACCGACGATTTCGCTGTACTACAGTTACTCAAACGTGACTCACTCTTCACTACTAGGTGACGAATAGGCTGGGGAAACAAGAGTCTGAGCTGTGGCGCATTGAAAAAGTTTCTGGCTCCGACTCTGATCTAATTTTGGATGAAGACATTGTAAGAATTGTCCACAATACGTAACTTGCGCCACCATTTTTACTATGCGTTCATTGCACTTAGATCAAATCGACGCCTTATTTCGATCGGCTACAAAGCACCCGTCACCTCTCACACAATTAGAGTTTCTACCACTGAATCGGTAAATTAACACAATTGCACAACTCTCATTGTGTATATTTTGAATTTAAATTGTTATTTGTTGGGTTAAACGTATTTTACTCTTTGTCGAATACTCGTTAGTTGTGTGCACCTCATCATATGTCATTGAATTGTACATAAACTGATGTTGAATTACTTTAATACATAACAATTTTCATAAAAGCCTTATAAATTTCATGTGGTGAAATAAAGTGACAATGTTTTTGAGTTTTCGAACTAAAATCACGAAAATTGACCTGTAATTTATTTGTCATGATTCTTGTCAAAACCTTTCATAATTTAACTTTAAACAAATAAAAACAACCTGAAATAGGTATGGTTAATAGTTCAACCGTGATACTTGATTTTTAGAGTAAGCTACCAGACTACGAATTGTGGAAAGTGGTGGTCAAAAATAGAGCCCACACAAATGGAAGTGTAATCCCTCTTTGGACACAAATCATACTCAGACACGTCAAATTGAATTGCGAGCTCATTCAGACACTCGAAAAAGTGCCTTATTTGTAAGTTATAACTTTTTCAAATCACAAATCTCATTTTTCGAGAAGAGGAAAGAAAGACCACGAGGTAGTGTGCAACTTTCAACATCTGCATCCTCAGAGTTTATGGACATTTTCCAGCAATGAAAACGCCAAATGTTTGTTCATTTATAGTTATCAGCTAATTTTCGATTGCCAGATCAAAATGTGAATATCGGAGAAATTATTCGACCCAGTTTCTTTTCAAAACTTTTCGAGTATCACAAAGTTGCGTTTGGGGTACATCAATCTATGGTTGGATATGTCACTGTTTTCAGGTCAACAATGAAATGACCGCTAGGTTTGATGAAGTTCCTACTCATCCTTTGGAGTGGCTTATAAGTGCTAGAGTAACTTTAAATTGCTTTCTTCGTAACTTGCTTCAGGGGGCTTCAATATCCGCAGTCAAAAGTTTCAAAATAATACTTTTAGGAAATCCTGTAAGTTGATCGTTTTTATACAATTTTATATTTGTACTATGAGTTTTTATTAAAGCCAAAACTTAATACCCTTTTGAAATGTCTCTTAGGTGTTGTGGTGGCTTAATTGCGCAGTTATAACGTTATTTTATCCAATCACCTTTGCCATCAAAAAAGTCCAATTTCTGCGCTCTCCAGAGGCAGAAAAAATAAATAGCTCATGGAATTGTAATCAAGACTTTTTATATAAAGATTTCATAGATTGTAGACTCACCGATTCGTAAGTGTTGGCCTATATATGTATTTTGGTTGTTGAATTACCTGCCATACTTCTTTATGAACCGAGTTCTTTATTTCCACCATTATATACCTTGTTATCACCTTTCTTCCATTATAACTGGCAAGTGTTAGCTATATTTATAATTTATGACGTGGTTTTAGGGATTTCATTGAGTGCATTTATAAATTCAATGTCAAGCTCGAAAACCTTATGTCGCATTCTGTACGGACTGTTGTTGACTACCATCGTCACAAGGTTTGAAAATTTACCAGTGGAATGTTTTAAGGTTTTAATTAGCTTTGTGAAATATTCATTCCTAACCTATGGAATTAAACCAAGCATATCCAAGTCTGCTCTCGGTAGTTATAAGGTGTTTTCAATCTGGAATTTCTTTTGAGTTTGTTACACTGTTATATTATTTCTATTTTGAACAAATTTATATGCGTCTCAATTTACTGATAAATTGTATAATGAGTTTCTCCTAAATAAATGATAGTAATATGAATTTTAAATAGAATATCTAAATTATTTTGTACCATTGAACGTCTTAGTTGTCAAAAATTCCATTTATCTTGAAAATATTGCAATATACACAAATCTATGATTAATTTTTAAAACTTACACTACACTGTAATACATGAGAGAAATTTTGGAGTTTTGTTAGTCGAATTTAATATTTAATATCAATTTTTTAATTATTTTAATTATCATCGTGTAAGGAAAGTTATTGTCGTACTTTGAAACTTAGATGAAAATATTTCATTTAATATCTCAACTTTAAAACAATTTGTTAATGGGTGCAATTGTAACCTATGTCTATTAAAATCATTTTATTGTTATTTGAATTCATATCATTCTATTGCGAATAGCTTCTACCAGACAGGACAAATGAAGAACGGTGTATTTAATGTTCGACTCTATTTCAAGTTATATTCACGACTTAAAGAAATGGGTTCACTTTAGTTTGCTCTAAACGCAACAATTTACTTACAGAGTGATTCTTAAATAAAATTAGACTTGCTTGTTCTTTTAATTTAAAAAATATATAATTGAATGAAATCCCGGTATATTATTTTTGGTGGTATAATAAATCAGTTATTGTCCTAACTTCTATTTTATGTTGATTATTGCACCACGATTCAAATATTTCTTAGAATTAAGAATGACGACAGGTTTGATTAAATTTTCCTCCTTCATTCAACAACCTCACTCCAATCAATAATCAATCTCCCCGTAACTTGTACCCACAGTATTATAAATTGTTCGGACAGCTTTAATAATTTAGTTATTTCAACTAATTGTAAGGTACTTTACTACGTATTTGTTTTCAATCATTAAAACATAAATAGGATTTAAAATCGTAGATTGTACCGTACAATTGTTGTACTAACACATTTATATAACTCCCTGCTGCTGAGTTTTGTTTTTCGCCACTTTAATTTTTATAGTTTTTCTTTAAACATTCACTGAAAACTATGATTTCAGTAATTTTTCACGTTTACAAATATTTATGCAAATTTAAATGTAAAAAATATGAAAAAGGAAGTATTTATATGACTTTTATTTTATTATGGAATCACATTTAGTGTATACCCACCCTTGAGATTTGAATATCCATTGATCTATAGCAAACAGAAAAGAGGGACTAACTTAGAGAAACAAATATGTGAAAAAATTAAATATTTTATAAAATATGGTTTCTTGAAGTTTATGATTTCTGTATATAACGATGTTTACAGTAATCAAATAGGATAAACTATAGTCTGAAGTAAAAATAACATTGTTGTTTTGAGCGAATTAGAAAGTATGCTTCAAAACATTCGTTTAGTAAGCCAATGTATAAGTTTAGTAAATTTAGGTAGTTTACTATAATATATTTATGGTTGGATG
>JAOPJI010030869.1:0-16747 GCA_027122695.1 Merluccius productus
TGTAATGTAATTTGCTTTTTGTTATCTTATAATCTTATAAAATTGGTATCGAAAAAAGTATCGTTCAGGAACCGGTATCGAAGTGAAGGTATCGGTACCGGTATCGAAAATTTTTGATTGATACCCAGCCCTACGTGTATGTAATAACAGTTTTCTGGTATTTATTGCACCACTAGTACCTACTGGCACCTTACAGGCCAGTACAGGTCACCGTAGCTTCTCCTACGGTGAGGGGGGGGTATTCAGTTTGTTGTAATCTGCAACCTCACTGCTAGATGCCACAGCATTTTACACATTGTACCTTTAAAACAAAAAGGTTGTCTACAGCACCTTTAAATAAAATAATTTCTAAATTTGGTCACTCGGAATTAGAAAAGGAAAAAAAGAGCAAAAAATATATGACTAAAAAGCAGAATTACAACGTAGGCCTTCTCACTTGCCTCTCAATCACAGATGCGTGAAACGCAACACTATCAATGGCAAAGAAACGTAGTGAGGGAGGGAGCCAAGAGGGAGGAGACTTTAAGTTGGTTGTTCAATTTCAACATCTTGCTCTCTTCTGCTCGTTTTTGCTCTTTCTCTCTCCACAATCATTTTTCATTTTTTATTTATGAATTAGTAAAGTAGATCAATACACTCACATCTTAAGTGCACTGCTATTGTGTGCTCTTCTTCCCAAGAAGGGTGGTTGACAACACAGGTGACAATTTCCGCTGTGTCTTCTTGGAGCTCCACAACGCTCCTCACAGTGTACAAGCCATTGAGAAGTTCTGTTTGTTTCGTGACGTTCCCCGAAATGCTCCAATGCACCGAGGCAGCGGGTTTCCCTTCTTCTGCGACACACACGGCCACCCTCTTGCTGCCCTGCCACGTCAGCCAGGCGGACACCCTAGGAGACACTGAGAAGGCACCATCACACCAAAGAGTTAAACAAATACTAGGGGTGGGGGGAAAAATGATTCTTTTAAGTATCGTGATTTTTTTTTTAATTATTATTTTTTAATTAATTGCTTTATTTTATTTTTTGTAAACAATATGTTTATTGTATTTACATCAACAGTAGCATGTAACTTTCCCTTAAAACCTCCTGCTGAAATAAAAGTCAGAAAGACTGACTGACATGTGATGTGCATTGTTTATGGAAATATGCCTCATGATATACAGTCTCTAGAAGTGTATGATTCAACTTTTTCCCCATGGTCTAGTATTTAAAAAGTAAGCTAAAATCACAATAAATCATAATATGGAATCGCAATACTTGTAGAATCGCATAGGCAAATGGTAACAAATAGATAATACGGCTCTTCTTACCTAAGAGAATCAGACTGATCTTGACAGAGTGAGTGCCCTCTTTGTACGCTACTTGACACTCGTAGAGCCCCTCGTCATTGGGGGAGATGTTCGGGATGAGCAGGTAGGGCTCCCCGCTGGATGTGTTGAGGAGAGCCCAGTTGCCACCACATGTGTTACGACTCTGTCCGTCATCTTTGAGGCTTATCGTGCACTCCCTGTCATGTAGGGTGATGTTCCAGATGACAAAAAATATCTCACTCCACGTCTTGTTGGTGCACGTCAGGTTGACGTCGGTTCCCTGTATGCCTGTTTGATTTCTGGCACCTAGACATGAGTAAAACATGGATAACAAAATATATAAAATAACAAAACACATAAAATAGAGAAATAACATGAGCATTTATATATCACCCTAAACGAAATGGAGATAATTTGTAACCTGAAGCAAGTTTTCATTAAAAATGAGTTGAGTCAACTATTTTAAAAGCATAGTTTATATTGTTGATGTGTAAGTTCCATTTTACATAGAAAGAGATGACATGGCGACACTAAATGAGAGGAATCTAGACAAACCACAATCCCCCTCGGTATAATTTCCACCCTCCGGGCCTGCTGCCACTCATAGCGAAGAAACAATGTTTTACTGCATCATAACCCTTTGAATCACAATTTCCATTAAAGAAATACAGGAACATTCCATGTCACACAGTGTTTAAAACATATTCAATTTCAATGAAGGCAGGGGAATGTCATTAGTCTAGCAAACACTCTCCGTCAATGTATTTAATTAAAACTGTCTGAAATATGACCCAATTCTACTGACAATAATGTCACGATAAAGATAAAGAATTATTAAAGAAATCTCAAACCTGGCTCCATGCTGAGTGCTCCAGATATGATGACACAGGCAACCGCTGTGAAAACCAACATTGCCCAGCACTATGTTTGGATATGTCATGCATGGGATGTGATCAAGAACATTTTCCCCAGATGCGGACTGTCCTTGAGTCTATTCTAACTTGAACGTTGTAATCACTTGAACTCAAGCAGACGAACTGTCAAAAACAATAGTTCAAACGCTTTATACATCCCTCCCCCGCACTCTGCACCCTGCACCAAGTCACCAGTCATATAGTCTTAAGCGTGTGCTATCTGATGTCGATTGCTTAAACGTTGCATCAATCTTTGCCACTGTATATGCCTTCCAATCTTCACAATCAAAGTTGTGGTGGAAAATGTTGTGTAAGTCAAGATGATCTATCTGGGTCTTGATGACTAAGATTTACCACTTTTTTCCACCACAATCATTTCTGATTTTAATGGAATAATGCATCCTGTATCAAGGGAAAGTATTACTATTATTACTATTATTATTACTATTATTATTATTATTATTATTATTATTAATAATAATAATATTAATATATTATTATTAATATTATTATTATTAAATTATCAGGTAATATTGCAAACAAGAATATTTAGAATATTTTATTTTTCTTGAAGTAATTTTCCAGTGTTTGTATTGGCAGGAAAGAGTGCCTGAGGGTGAGCTGCCTCTATGTAGAGATATTTCCATAGTATTTATTTATTTTTCTTGTCAGTATACTAGCCTACTCGGATCATTCTTTTTTATTTGGTTGTGTGGTTGTATGTGTGTGTGTAGTTGTGTGTGTGTGTGAGTGAGATACGTTTCCTTCTGATAACTGCCGGGTCTAGATTTCCTGTTACATTGTTGGGCTCCAGTATGCAAATAGCCAGTAATTGACAATTGTATATATATATATATATATATATATATATATATATACACATTTAAAAAACGTGGTCACTGCATTAGTTGTCGAATTGTTGAGGCTAGATTTGACTATAAATAATTATTTGAAGGATGGCTCGGAGAATGGACAATTTTGCAAGGAAGGATGTTTATGACAAAGTGATACATACAGCAAGAACTAAGACAAAAGATCTTGCTGGGTTTGGTTCATGAAGCGGAACTGACACTTTTTTAAATATATTTTGTGAACTCCACTTTAGGGGTGGATTTCAGTTAGGCTATGCCTCAAGCTATGCATTTTACACATGTTATTTCCACACATTTGCACTTTCACTTTCTTATCTTCAGTGGACACTTTCCTCCTTCCACTTTCCTCTCCTCTCTACTCAGTTGTATCAACTCCCCCACACCAGATCGTTCATGCATCCCGCTCCATTTGCCCTTGAAGGTCAACACTTCTCTCTTAGATTTAGTCAATCAAGCTTCATGATATATACATTTATGATTCAATTATAATCTTCATAACATGTATACTTCTATTGATTTGTGATTACACGTCCTTTATTGTTTATATATTTCTGATATATTTTCCACATTAGTTATCACATAGTTGAGATCATAGAGCTGGGGCCAGGTCGATTTAGGTCCTGTCTTTTCAAAGTCCAGCACGCACTGACCTTCTCCGCTAATAAGCACACTTAGTAGATACATAAAAGTCTTCGCTCAGATACTTTTACACATCACTCAACATCGCCTGCCCACTAGCGGACAACACGTTGCACTGCACGTCGTTTTCAATTAGCCAGCACCGCCTGGTCCGTTTACCATCACCATGGCGACCGCGACACCACCTCCTCAGCTGTAAACGAGTCATATAACTAAGACTACCAACCGCTGTAACTAATTTCACAACCAACATTTTACAGCATATTACCAAAAAAATGAGTTTATCTGTGACTCGTACGTCGTCCAATAAGCACAAAGAGGGCAGCAGCAGCAGGAAAGGCTTCAGACCCCAGCGTGCTTATGACTACCTGTACGGTATGTAGCCTATGCACGGTATGTAACGTTACCGTATGTACCGGTATGTACCGTATGTACGGTACGTATGTGCGGTATCCTACCGTTGTTTCATCAATCAATCCTCTGTTGTTGGACGCAGTTGCTTTTCCTCCCCCTCAGATCCCGTGCACACGGTGTCCGGGGAGGCGGACCACGTCAGGTCGGGCTGCTGCAGGACCTACGCGTCTGTGGACCGACTGGTGCTGGTGAGTGGACGAATCCTTAGAAAAAAATAGTCAGGACAGCTGGACCGCAGAATGTCTCTGTTAAGAGTTTAATTCAGTTTTGGTTTTCTTTTTATTTGACCTGTAGACTCTCTATGGTAGGTGCCCCTACTGGCCATTCTGCTTAATGTTGGCTACTAGGCCTACCTGTTGGCTACAAGGTCTACTTTTTGGCTGACAGTGGCACATTTTTATTTAAGCAATAAGCCATGAGAGGCTGTGGTTTACATTACAGTGATTTTAATAATTAATAAGAATTATTAATTGTGTTTATATAGCGCTTTTCAAGATACTCAAAGTGCTTTACATACTGTGTCACAGGTCACAGGTGTTTGTTTATAAAGTATTTCACAATGAGTTCGAGCCAATCAGAATCAAGGACCGGAACTATCTGTTTAATAATATAATACTAATTATTCACTCTCACAACTTGCACATAGCAAGTTGTGAGAGTGAATAGGGAAGTAGTCTGTTATGAAGTGCAGCCATATGTCGTTAAAACAGAGACAGTGTGGTCTTAAATAAACATTTACTTTGTCCCTCTCTGACTTGTTTAGAGGAAAGTGCCGGAGTTTAAGTCCATGTTTAGTAACCTGCCGCGCTATGGGCTCCAACTCAACACCAAAGATCAAGTGCCGAGCTATATTGACAGACGATGGCACGGGCACACAGAACAACGCAGACAAGCACTACAGCAGCTGGCAGGGTAAGGCATTACAGATATATGCGTGCACACAAACACACACATACATTCATGCGTACATACATACATACATACTTACATTTATTTCTGTTTTTGTCCTATTGTTTTTTCTTGTGGTAGAGGGACTCCGGGGACCCAGTCATGGTTCAGAGAAAAGCAGTGTGATGTGACCGGACCGGACCGATGGAAGTACTTCAAACGGTTTGTTTAAGCCAAATGTCACCAACTATGACAGCATCGTTTACACGGACATCATTGTAGCTACCTTGTTCATTTAAATGGCCCAGATGATATTTTATTGATTACACTCATAATAACATAATAAATAAAATAGCCCTTACAGAACCTCAACTCAGCACTCAATTCTGTACTATGAATTTAATTTCCTTGTTTTGCCTTGATGAAGGCTTTGATATTGATTTTGATTTTAATAATACAAAGGAATCTGAAAAGTTGATTACTATTTGTGGTCACATTAACTTATCTCTACTTTGTTTTCTGCCATTATGTTCTGCCATCCTCCGTTAAGACCAAACATCCCTTTAGCCCACCAGCTTCACCCGGACGTGGTCTTTGCCCCGCTCACGTAAGTCAGACACCCACGACTCACAGCAGCTCCACTGGCACGTTCTTGCCACGTTGATGCCCTGAGAGAGATTATATTTCCTTTGTCAGGTTGACTTCTCTACAAACTGGGGAAGATGAGAAACCCCAGTCCGGGGTGTACCATCGCACTGTGGGCATCCAGACAGACTACAGAGATAGTGAAGCCCAGACGGACCCCTACAGCCCGGAGTACGTGGTGCGGCCCGGGACAGCCCAACCAGAACTCCTGGCACTCGCCTCTCTGACATGGGGTATGAGGCTGACGGAATATGCATGCGGCCATTTCAAAACACATCACAATGTATTAAAATATTCTTCAATGGCGCTTTGAGCATATTGTTTTTGCGTGGTCAAGGAAACATCTGGTCAATAGTTGTATTGGACCGTTGTTCATGTTGAGTTGCACTGATTCGGAACTGTTAAAAGGCACATGTTATTGCCCAATCAGAATCAAGTATTAAACGATGCTGTGGTACATGCATTATGTTCATGTCGCCAACAATGTTGGTGTGACTTCACTGTGTGAGAACAACCTTTTCCACAAATAAAGCCCGACACGCCAGATGATTTGTTACACTGGGAAGGTGTCCTTGGAAACATTTGAAAAGGGTGGGCACTTTCAAAACATACTTGGCAGGGGATTGGATGAACTATCTGTCCTTCACGTCTATCACAAGCTAACTTCAACCAATCAGATTAACAATCATTTGGCGCAGTAGGGGAGCGAAAACATATTTTCCATCGCGAAAAGAATTGAGGGCAGTTCTTTTTCTTCTTTCAATGAAGAAATACTCTCCAGTTCAGATATACGAGATGCTATAGCAGCATCTACGCTAACCTTTTTACAACCCGCCATGGTTGCGTAGGATGACAATTGGTCCAACCACAGTGGTTTCTGGTTTCATAACTTGGAGCCTGGCAAGATGTCTTCTCGTGTGATCGTGATGTTGCTAAAAATCCAGCTGCCTCACAAGGTAAAGTATGTGCTCCATCGACTGTGCCCAGGTCGGGGTCTGCCTGCAGGCCTGGCTGAGGTGGAGATGATCGAGCGTGCTCGAGCCAAGCGGGTGTGGGAGGCCAGCCTGCCCCCGCTGGACGACCTGAGTCAGCTGGACAAGAGGAGGCGCATGATGGAGGCCATGGAGACCAAGGAGTGGGCCTTCAGAGAAGGAGAAATCCACAAGTGAGCGTCGGCCATCTTAGACATTGTTGTGTTACTTGCTCTCCCTCTTCAATGTGCTGTCAGCAAGTGGAAGTGAATTAACGAAACCATGCTACGAGTAGCTCAACAAAACCAATCAAAGCGTTTCCTGGCAAGGTTAATACATACAAAACACTTATAGTACGAATAGTACACAAAGGCCCGCTTGAACCGTAAGGAGGGTAATAATTATGAGCTTCAAAAGAAAAAGAAAAGTATAGTTTTCCATAGTTCTTCTGGTAATATAAACTGTTTGGTAAGTGCACTTAAGCAGGCGTTCCATTCCCCATTACAAATGACCCTTTTAGACACAAATAACGGTAAATGACTTGTAAACACACCGCTGGTGTCTTCAAGGTCCTTGTTTCTAACCTGCCCTGCCTTATTAGTGTATGTAGACACACTCAAATATAAAATCACTTGTCGTTAACACAAATGAAAAGCTCCACAGCAAGTTCATGGCGCTGTTGTGGTCGTACCTGAAGTTCTGTCCAATGAGGCGCCCCTTAGGAGAACAAACCGCTATCCTCAGTCCTTCACTCCTTCCGCTATCGCTATCAAACGCCGACAATCGTTATTTTAAATTACATGTTACATTCTTTTAAAGTCGGTTATTTATATGAACTATAACAACATTTAATTTATATTTACCGCTGCTTGTTGTTTCTGTGTATTGACCAATGTATGTTGATCTGTTACCTCTGACATATAACTACCATGCCTGTGAGATTTGACATCGTGTCTGTGGACTGGGCGAGCTGCAAATGAATTGCCCTTCTTAGGCTTAATAAAGTTGTCTGAATGTGAATCCAGGCTGCAGGAGGCCCGTCTGGCTGTGCTGAGGAACCTGCTCTACCAGAGAGACCAGGCCCAGACACAGGCCACAGCACAGCGGCTGGACCACAACCTCGCCCAACACCACAGAGACAAGGAGAGCGAGCTACGCAAGATCCACCGGGACTACATCCTCTGTGAGAAAAACCTCCCGTAGGCAGTAAGGGACTAGGGGGTTTTGGAAAGTTTTCGCCCAATGTCATTACGTGCTGCTGTTTTTGTTGCTTTCTGTTAGCGTTGCGGAAGCTGATGGCGAAGCGCAGGAATGTGGAGGGGAGGTTTGAGCGACGAGACATTGTTCGAGACCACACAGACCACTCATCTGAGACATATGCCCCCCTGACACGCAGTGGCTCTGTCCCCGATCGCAACCACAGCCAAACCGCAGATGTGGTCAAAAGCTGCTTCATCAACACATACGAAGGTTTGACTTTGAATGCTTTCAGAACGCCAAAGCACTGAAAGCAGATGATTGAGTAAATGCTTGTAACCTTTTGTCCAAAGTGACTTACAATAAGTACATTTGTTAGAAGAAAGTGCAACAGTAAATCGCAGTAGAGTAAGGATTTCACAAGAACGACTTTCAAGCACACCCAATTGCCAAGTTAACCGATTGCTAGTATACGACAGAGTTAATGTGAAAATACTAAGCGCAGAATATCAAAGTAAGAGCCAGGACATACAAACACAGAATAATTGCAAAGTTTTTTTAGTT
Source organism: Merluccius productus (assembly GCA_027122695.1). Taxonomy (NCBI): domain Eukaryota; kingdom Metazoa; phylum Chordata; class Actinopteri; order Gadiformes; family Merlucciidae; genus Merluccius; species Merluccius productus. The sequence continues at coordinate 8,416 of JAOPJI010030869.1, forward strand.
AAAAAAATACATGTATTAGTGGGAGGGGGATGGGTAGTAGAGGAAGGATGAAGCTTTTACTTAAGTAAAAGTAGTAATACCACACTGTAGAAATACTCTTGTTATGTAAGTAAAAGTCGTGCATTGAAAATGTTACTTAAGTTAAAGTACAAAAGTATTGGCATCAAAATATACTTAAAGTACCGAAAGTAAAAATACTCATTATGTAAAATGGCCCATTTCAGAATAATATATATTATATTATTGGATTATATTTATTGATGCATTAATGTTGCAGCTGGTAAAGGTGGAGCTCATTTTAATGTATTTATATACAGTTTATATATTACTTTACATACTGCTGGGTAGTAGAAATATATGGTAGCAGACATTAGAAATACTCAAGTAAAGTACAAGTACCTCAAATTTGTACTTAAGTACAGTACTTGAGTAAATGTACTTAGTTACTTTCCACCACTGACTACAGTGTCAATTGTAACCCCAAGTCTGTTTATCATGGACTACAGTGACTTTACTTTAACGCTCGTTCGTTTGAAACCCAGGGTTGCTGGAGTTGGAGGCGTCCCTCCCCGCCTCGGTCCTGGAGCCCAGAATAAAAGTCCCCAAACCCAAAGCCACCAAAGGATTTGTTGGGCGTTCTGAGCGCAGGGAAATCGAACTGATGAAGACACACCAGGTAACGGCAGACGGAAAACACATTCCCTTCGCTCCATTCTGTGTCTGCTATGTGCCGACTTTGGGGTTTGAACTCATAACCTTTCAGATGAAAAAAACCTGAACCGCTAGACTATCCTGTCATACCAGAGGCCTGAGGCTGATAATCATTTAATTTATTTTTATCTAACCGTTATTTAGACCGGTAATCTCATTGAGACATGGAGTCTCATTCTCGAGAGACCTGGTCCAGACAGCAGCAATACAACACAAAGTTACAGACAGACAGGACATCGCTTCAATACAGAGGCACAAACCATAAATCATTGCTTTGTGCATCGATTTAATCTCCCTGCAGGCCTTGAAGGAAGAGAAGGATCACGTAGAGCAAAGTAAGCCGTTGCGTTTCCTCGTGAGGAAGGAGAAACCTGCACCCATGCGTCCGCCCACACCCAGGGTCGACGAGCCACCAGAGGTCAGTCAATGTTCTCAGTTCACACTGAGATTTAAAATGCTTACATTTAAGGACTGCCTCTGTAATCGCACTTGTTTTGGTATTTACACCGCTATAAAATAATATATCCAAGTGTCCTCATAGTTAAATACTTTGCCCTCCGCCAGGGGGAGGAGGAGAAGGAGCTGGCAATCATCAACTTGCAGAAACTACTGAGAGGAAGAAGCATCCAGTACCAGGTGTGTCTGTCTGTCTGTCTGTCTGTCTGTCTGTGTGTGCAGGTTTTAAAAGACATACCACAACTGTGAGTCCGTTGATCTTGTCAGATTGCTGTCTACACTAGACACAGAAGTGATTTAATATCTTCCTCTTGATCTCACCTTGGATTCTTCAGATGTTTGTGGGTAAGGAGAGGCGTCTGGAGCTGATCCAGGAGCTGAGGACAACTCACGCCTTGCTGCCGGAGGAGGAGGAGCTGCTGAAGGCTGAGACAGACCTCATACTCACCCAGAAAAACCAGAGAGACCTGCAGCGACACAAGGCCAGACGAGATATCACGCTCTCGCACACCACACACAAATATACATTTAGATACGCACGCACGCACAGGTGTCATTCCAAACTTTCCCAGGTTGATTGTGAATGTTGATGATTAAAATCATGATGTGGGAACATTTTCCATGAAAAGTTTCCATATCCCATAATGCACCAAAAAGTTATTTTAGATTAGCTCCACACATCCACACACACACCTCGCCACCGATGTCCCTTCATTGTGACGACGAAGGAACATCTTAGAGGCACTTTGACATCACGAAAAGGACGCAATTTCATTTTGGAGCCGAGTACACCGTTCACAAACTGGTTGGTGGAGACTGGCAGACTGGTTTTCTCTAAATTGTGGTCATATTTTAGTAACAGTGACAAAATGGCACAGATTACTATGTTAAAGATCATAGTCAAGACATATTACATTTAAAACACAACAAAAATATTTTGGGTTCTGAATGACATCAAACATCCCCATCTCGGCCTGTTCTAGGACGCTGAGGAGCAGGCCTACCAGGCTGGCTTGGTGGGAGGGGAAATTGTGGACCTGCTGGACACCCTCTCCAAGGAGCTGATTCGGCTACAGGAGGAGCGCAGAATCCATGCCATGGTGTTATTGGCTGAGAGGGAGCGCCGGCTGCGCGAGGCAGAGGAGAGCGGGAGGAGGCAGGTGGAGGAGAGGAGGCGAAGGGAGGAGGATGAAATCTTCCGGCAGGTGTGTCCCAGCGCTGTCCCGCGTCCAAAGCGCGACGGTTATTTATGTGCACACGCACATTTGAGGCCTGGTTCAATTACGTTTTCCGATTATTCAAAGTGCTACAATTGACTGCTGTAAATGGTAAAATGGTAAGTGGACTGCATTTATATCGCGCTTTCTCATAGGTATGACCACTCACAGCGCTTTACAATTATTGCCTCACATTCACCCATTCATACACACATTCATACTCCGACTGTATAGGGCTTGTACATCGCAACGTCACATCGCAATGAGCATTTGAATGTTAGGTATTATGCTAGGTAGTAGTAGTTTTTTGGTCATTATTTAGTAATTCATCGAGAAATTATGTCATTATGGGGAGACGTTGTGTTTGAAAGTGCCACAGCGTTTTCATTAGCCTAGGTTATGATATATTTACAGTTTTTAAATTTGACAGTACTACAATTCTGTGAGCGCCCCTGTATGTCCCGGTGTGAGTGACGCTGTGTGTCTGCAGGTGGTGCAGGTGCATCAGGCCACCGTGGATCTGTACCTGGAGGACATCATCCTGGCCGCTGTAGAGCAGACGGCGGAGCAGCAGGCCAGGGACGAGGTCCGCCGGATGGCCAGGGAGGTCAACGACATTGCGTACGCTCTGGAGGAGAGGTGCAACTGTCTGTCTGTCTGTCTGTCTGTCACAAGTCTCTTAAATAAGACTTTTGCTGAACTGAATTCACATTTTTGGCACCTACCCTGTGACCCACAGGGGCAGAGAGCATCCAACGACCGGACGCTCTCTGTCCACATTGAATCCGTTAAATACGACTTCTGTTACATAATATACCTAATAATATACATACCAAATTTCAACTAAATGAATCAGCTAATGGCCAACAGCGAACGCAAACTCGACCAGCAAACAAAACTTTTCCTGTAGCCGTCCGGAAGACAAGCTAAAACGTCCTGTCCGGACACCGTGCTTAGACAAAGTGTCTGTAAAGGTTTAAAATCAAACCTGTGTAGTAGACTGGCAAACACATATCTAATCTATATGTAAACAAAGCAGGAAACACTGCTTAACTCCGCCCCTCGCACTTCTTGGTTTCCAGACACGACGCTGTGTAGTCTCCCCCCAGAAATTCGGCTGTAGCATTGTCGAACTTCTGGATCCGATTAGTCTGTCACTAATCTCGGATGGAGTGGATGAAGCTGTACAGTACAGTGTAAGATCACTTTGTGTGAAGACAAAAGATTAACAAATTGCTAATGTGTGTGTCTGTGTGTGTGTGCGTGCGTGCGGGCATCAGCCGCACCAAGCTTCAGTCCGAGGAGATCGTGTCCGAGTTGGTGTACAGCTTCCTGATCCCTGAGGTCCAGAAGATCAGCGTCAGACAAAAAGGTTTGGGGGGGGTGGGGTGGGGGGGGAAACCCACCACCACCACCACCACTTCATTTTATATTCATCACCACAACACACCACCAAAGACCCCCAGGGGCTTTTGGCATGCCACTGTTACCTGATACTAGTGATTATGAATTGTATTTGTATAGCCGTTAAGCACAGTTAGACTTCACTGCAGTCAAACCATTACCACACACCCCTACCACACCTCATTAGGAGTGCAGTAGGAGCCAAATTGACAGTGCAAGTGTAATAATCTAATACATTAATTTCACAATAATGACTGGCTCGATGTACATTATCCCACTTAATTACACAGCTACTTACTGAAGAAATCAATAATGTGACATAAAAATAAGAACGAAAAATTGTTCTGTTCATTGTTTCCGCAAAAAAAAAAAAAATAGCCCATCTAGATTCTACGGTTGGAAATAGCGACCATAGCAGCGGTCTGTTATTCAGAAATAACACCATCGTATTACTGTTCTGTTATTCAGAAATAACACCATCTTATTACTGTTCTGTTATTCAGAAATAACAGACCGTAGAACGCTGGAATTGACCAATCAGAATCGAGTATTCAACAAAGCCGTTTAATAAGATGGTGATCATTAACACCTCATCATTTAGGGACTACATCGTGCTGTATTAATATTACTACTACGTATTGCTGAATCCTTACTGGCCCCTCTGTCGTTGTCTCTCTACAGTGCGGGACAGACAGCGGAGACACTTGCAGGCAGCGCAGCAAATCATCCACGGGCTAGCAGGTAGCTCTGGGGTCTCTCTGGGTCCAGCCCGAGTCCAAGGTCCCGGGTCGGGCTCAGGCGAGACCCCCGTCGGACTCACGGAGGACAGGAGTCGCCAAGTGGATGAATCCAACGACGACGACGATGAGGCCCATTGAATAGTCAAGATGAACAACACAAACCCCGTTCTGTATAATTAACGCATTCATTTTAAAAAAGTAACCTTTTTGGGGGTTAAAAGTTTGTAAACCGGTTAGTTTAAGTTATGTCAGTCAATTTCAATGAGCAATTTCAGTTGAATAAACTAACACCGCTGAATACACATTGTTGTGTTTGTGTTTGTTTGAGTGGTTTCATTCAACCAACAAACACCAGTGAGCATGACCACGTGAACGTGCGCATTCTTGCACGCGCGCCACGCCCTGGTTCTCACGCTGCCACCGCGGCTGCGGGATTTCCTCCACTTTGCCGGGTCTCGCGGGAAACATCGCGACCGACCGGCGGGACGGTTTTGACGGGTTATAGCAACATGGCATGCGTCCGCCATTGTATCCTAAAACACAACACACAGGTAAGTTAGGAGCCACCAAAGGCGTCATCATGTCGTCCGAGTGGAGCGCGCTTCTGGGTTTTCCCACATTCGCGATTGGAGATATGGAGACGTCTTTCAAGCGAAGGCGACTTCAAGAGACTTGACGCGGAGGTTTTCCCCACGCGTGTCGTGGGCACGACGTCCCCGGTCCTCCACACAAACACACGGCGTCAGTAAGTTACTTCACTTCACTTCACACGGACGTCGGACGCACGCTTTGTTTTGTTGCTGTGCGCGCGCGCAATTGCGCAATTGCGCGTTTGTGCGCGCAACCGCAAAAGTGGTAGACCTACGCACCCTTTTTCTATATAAGTATTCGTGGCGTTTGAAACTATTGTATATCTATTGCGTTGGATTTAGAAATGGGTAAAGAAGCTTATATTACATTACATTGTGAGCACGTTCAATTTAAGGAGGGTGTCGCATTTCTTATTTCTTCTGTCCTCTGTGTTCTCTGGTGATCTGAGGTAGGCCTCTCCTCAGATACAATACCGCAGATGGAGAGATAATGTGTGCTGTGCCTAGCTGTTTCCTGTATTTATAAGCTACTTGACATCAACAGGTTGTGGTCTGCAATCTAGGCCTACATTTAGACTAGGCCTACATTTAGACTATTTAGGTCTACATCGAGACCCACAATCTAGACTTACATTTAGACTAGGCCTACTTCTAGACTATCTAGGCCTACATCTAGACTATCTAGGTCAACATTTAGACTAGGCCTACATTTAGACTATATAGGCCTACATTTAGGCTATCTAGGTCTACAACTAGACTATCTAGTTCAACATCAATCTAGGTCTACATCTGGACTATCTAGGCCTACATCTAGACTATCTAGGCCTACATTTAGACAATCTAGGCCTACATCTAGACTATCTAGGTCTACATTTAGACTAGGTCTACATTTAGACTATCTAGGCCTACATTTAGACTATCTAGGTCTACTTCTAGACTATCTAGGCCTACATTTAGACTATCTAGGCCTACATCTAGACTATCTAGGTCTACATTTAGACTAGGCCTACATTTAGACTATCTAGGTCTACATTTAGACTATCTAGGTCTACATTTAGACTATCTAGGTCAAAGGTCAACATCAATCTAGGTCTACATCTGGACTATCTAGGACTACATCTGGACTATCTAGGACTACATTTAGACTATCTAGGACTACATCTAGACTATCTAGGCCTACATTTAGACTATCTAGGACTACATCTAGGCTATCTAGGCCTACATCTAGACTATCTAGGCCTACATTTAGACTATCTAGGACTACATCTAGGCTATCTAGGCCTACATCTAGATTAGTCTATTAAAGAACAAGTTCTCATCATTACTCAATCTAATAACATTATCACTGGTTCCTAATCGTACCCTATTGCTTGACAATTATCTAGTAATATGTCATAGATCATAGGCCTATATAAAGTAGGCTAATAATATATAAAATATATATAATCGAGTTAATGTTCCAGAATATTGTACGTTACATAAATTTTTGCTTCTGTCCGACCTTACATAAAAACATGTTTAATCTGTTTGCGTATGGATAATTTAATTCACATATGCCACCGGCACATGACAATGCATTTCTCTGATTTATGGCCTTGCATTAAAACCTTTCCTCCATATGTTCGTGGAAGAAGCCATTGTAATATAGTTCAGGATGGAGGATGAGACCCGCACAGGAATTACGGAGGGATTTTACTGTAGAATCTTAAACAACTAGCATATTTTCTTATGCCTCTGATATTATGTTACGTTGCACTTATTTCCCTTTTTCAAGTTTAGCCCAACATAAAAGCCTCTCCTTCAAAGGTGAGCAGATGAAACCCGTGTAATAAAGTTCTGGACGGTCTAGTCTACTCTCGTATTAAATATGGAGGGATTTTACTTTTATCCTATATTATTAGGCCTATATGCTGTTACTGTATAACAGCCCTGCACACACATTTCGGCGCCTTTAGGCTCCCATGGAGTCCCGGCTCTGGAAATCCGTCCAGTGAAGTCGATGATACGCTGCGGCTGCACAAGGGACAATTTCCTGGGCCCTCTGGATCAAACAGCACGCTGAGCACTCATCAGTTGGGCTTTGAATAGCCTAATGGGTTTCTAAGGTGAGACCTTTCAGCCGGCCTCGCGAGGAGGCTAATGACCGACCATGACGGCATTCAGGCATGAATGACTCTGATACGGCGTCCGTTTGTATAAAGTCCTTGTGTGGGTTCTGTCCGTGTGGACTGTGGCGTGTGGTCGTGTCCACGAGTGCTTCCTCCGGGCGACTCTGGTGTTCATGGAAGCGTTTACGCGTATGACATCAATACAGGAATACACATATCACCACTACTGTTGAAGATAGCTCAGATGTAAAGATAAAACATGGTTGTGAACATAGGCATGTTCTCTTTTAGGAGATTAGTGCAACACAGTCGACAGAACATATCGAGGTAATGATCTTTCTTAGCGATGATTAGTTGTGATGATTTATGACCACATTAGAAAACAAATGTGGTCATAAAATAAATCACACCACATATTGCCATGGAGACTACCATGTATTCTTAATAGAGTCTCCCTCAGTGGTAGCCTCTGCATTCAGACATTCACAAGTACAGTATAATCATACGGTTGATTCAGACGACGACATCATTCATCAGCTAATGCCATGCCAACCACTTTGTAATGTGATTGGTCGATTCGTACAAAAGCAACGAGAGCCGTTATGAATGAAGGCCAGCGCGTGCCACCGCTGTGTGCAGAGGGAGGAGAGCTGAGGAGAGGGTTCAGTCTCAATTGATCGTCTCCACGGTCGCGCCGAGCTCCTAAGGCTATCGTGTGTGTCGTCCTTTTTCAACAGATAACTGCATATGGGCGACACAGAGAGGAGCCTTCCTCAGAGCTCGACAGAGGAGGAGGAAGATGAGGAGGAGGAGGAAGACGCGGAACCAAAGACCTGCATTGTGTGTGGAGACATGGCCAGCGGCTACCACTTTAATGCCCTGACCTGTGAGGGCTGCAAGGGCTTCTTCAGGTGAGCGCACGTCTCTCTTCTCGCCCGTGCTCAGAACTCATACCGTTCATGCTGCACTCGAACCAATCAGGGAAGGGATTGGTCAGAAATCTGAATTGTCTCATACAGAGGCAGGCTTACTGTGCGTTCACATCAGAAGCGAATTGAGCTGCAAAGACGCTTTGGTCGCTCATAAAGATTCGCTGCGAATATTTC
>JAOPJI010031217.1:0-32183 GCA_027122695.1 Merluccius productus
ACATAAGGCAAAAAATTATTTATTTATTGTTAACCGGGGTGTACAATTATTAAATTTCACCGTGCCAAAACCCACTTCCATATGTATTTGAAGATCTTCTGGCAGCGTAAACTCACTGCCTATCGGGAAATAAAGAGTGAGTTGTGAGTAAGCATTAGTCGACCATGCGAATATCATATGGTGACGGCTGGTAATGAAGGAAATAGCGTGAGTAAAATCCATAACAACAATTCATCCAATTCAGAGAGTTAGATTATTTCAGAGTCGCAATAATACTTTGGTTGAATGGCTCCGGAGTCCATATGAACAAGTGTAATGACCGTTCCAAATATCAGAATTATTACACCCAAAGAAGTGCACAGAAGACAGAGCCCTTTCAGTACACGATTCCCATTTGGAATACGATGCAACACTAAAAAGTAGCCCAATGCTGGGAATATCAACGCTACACATAAATGATGAGTATGGTGAGAAAATCCATAGAATTTACCGATTGGAACAACACACAGCGACCCCTACAAATGAGTGACGTCGACAGAGAAATGAAACAAAGTGTTACGGCAAGTGTCACTACAAGTCCCAATTTGTCGACAATCGATGACAGAATGTAGGTGGACACGCAGAGCAAGTAGACCATGCCCATTCTAAAGCCATTGCTGGATTTGGAGTTGGGGGAAATTTTTCGAAGTAGTGAAAAAGCAACCTACAGCCAAGAATTAGTGAAACCATCGTGGCACGCCTGTCTACATCTTTGAATACTAACGATTGGAAAGGCGCCGACAAAACCAGCGTAATAATGAAGGCGATTCTGGCCAGCAGAGCACCAATGTTGTCACCGCAATAGGAATTCAGTAGATTATCTACAAAGGGCAATCTATTTCTACTTGCCGCAATAGGAGGTGGTGCGATACCTGATGCAAATCCCGAAAATGTTAGGAATCCAGTAATACCAATCAAGGTGTATATGATGTGGGAGACGATATGTGCCAAGATAACGGAAAATGAGAATCTTTTGACGCTTTTATTTTTCATACTGAAATAAATTGATCCGATGGATGGTTGGCAAAATAACGCTATCAATACGCATTATTTGAAAAGTTGGTGTTAGACAGTGGTACCAAAAAATATCTGAGAGATGCTGGATGCTATTCCGGGTTTTATGAATTTGTAGGTGTGGTGATAAACATGCCTATGCTCACACAGTTGAAAGTGTGTGCCATTCAAATAGAAGTGCTCACGTGTACGGAGTGAGAGTGGCCACGTTTATAAACACAACAATGGAGTAGGTAATGATTCCTATGACTGAGAGCACTGAAAACTAAATAGACGTCAACCAGTGGAAGCTACATCAACCTACTTTTGTGAGGTAACCCACGTTGTTTGGCAGCGATAACACAAAAGTCAACATTATGTAGAAGGATATCAAGACTTCGCGTCGCGTGAAAAAGTTATCAGCGCTCACTACATGACACCACTATATTTTCATGCCAAACAGACCACTTACAGTAGGTGGTCGCTATGAGTTGCAAGTTGTCCGCTGAAACAATAGCAAACGCCAGTTTAGCTAAATATGCGTTCAACTACAATTGTAAAGTTGCGGCGATTTACTCAAGAATGAATTGAGCAGTAGACAACAACTGACAATCAACCCCACTTTGATTCCAAATATCTTGTATATAAATCCCTACAATAAGTCATGGAATGGTGGTGGGAGGGGAAATCGCCTACTTCATAAGTACTTTCGCCAGTGATGTCGGCCAACTTGGCCAACGAATTCACAGTGAAACCTACACCAACATTTAGGTGCTGTCCATGTCGCATCAAACACAGTACATGATAATGTCGCACTGAAAGACATCAAAATCAACGTGGACCCCATCCCCGCATTAGAAAAACTCACAGGAAGTACTACATTAACAGGTATTCGAGTGACCGCCACCAAAAACGCGAAATTTCTCATTACCCAAAACTCCAGATCCAAATATAACATTAATAATATTCACGGCGCACATGATAATTCCATCCTCCGCCTTTTGACTAGTCACTTTTGATTGACTGATTTTGGAATCATTCTCCTAAATGACTTCTTATGGGGTGCTCACAACTGCCAGCTACTTTATTGGAAGCAGCCGTCTCCATTAGGCGTTGATACGTTGAATTGAACGAAAACCTTTGCTATTCACAATAAGTTAATCTGCTATCGGAGTCATTGAACACATTAGTATTTTGTAGTTAACTGGAAACCTAAACAGTGGGATCGAGCAACAATGTTGCTTCTCCCACATGTTTATGTGTTTTGTTGGCACTTTTATTCGGTTTTAGTGTGACAACTGTTGCCAAAATTATTCTGTTGTCACAATTCCAAACTACAACTCTACTTGAAAACAGCTAATTAATTACACTAACATTTATCACTGTTTTATCACACAACATCACGCTCATTCTACACACGCTTATAAACTTTTCAATGAGTAACACGTGTTTTGGTTGAATGGACAACAGTAACGTTGCAGTTGGGTTATTCGATATTATTATTATTATATGCATATTATAATAGATAGATTGAGTAAAAGAAGGTAGTGCTTCAGCTTATACACGCAAAATCTTCCTTATTCCAACAGATAACAACAATTTTGAATATAGCGGAGATTAACACTCTACTTAGATTTAGTGTAATATAAAAATATAACCTACATATCTAAAAGTTAGCATATGATGGCAATGGATCAATCCAACAAAATTTCGCACAACTCATCGAACTCGTTAATCCTCGGTATGTGTGTCATGTCCTCGCGTCACCAAATATTGTGTTTGGTTGAATGGGATTAGTGGAGTTGGGTTGGTTAGGACAACCGATTTCAATATCTCATAGACGAATGGTTGAGGTAAGTAGAAGAACTCAAGTGCTTCGAACTAATTCCACGAGAATAACACAGATAAACGATTACACCAAATGCTTGGTTGTTTTTAAATTGCAATTCAAGTGAAGTCTGGAATGTGTATTGACAATGTTTTCACTAGTGAAAACCTTCAAAATAATTCACAATTAAATAGTAAACAGTTAGTTGTGGGTGGGTGTTTGACACCTGCAACTGTGCCAAACCGTCAACTAAATATGTCGATTGTTCACACACACATACATAACGGTTGACCTTAAGAACTAAAATACGGGAATGCACAGACACACATGGTGAGTGAACCATTTGTACGTATCGACGGAGAGGATTATATTGTTTATGGTACGGTGCAAGTGTCGACTTAAAAAGTTAGTCTAAGAATGTACTCCCATGACGACTGACAGAGATTTTGTTAAGGCTACATTGAATACCACGGTGTATCAAAGTACCGGTAGGACTGGTGGAAATTTTCCCACTGGAGCAGCTAATTGTTGGTTGATGATTCGAAATGTAGACCACAGTCTCTGATGGCTTTGGTATTTGTTTGAGCCACCTGACAAAAACTAATCACAAAAACCAACAAACGTTAATAAGCGCGGGTTAAGCATTGACTAAAAGCTGCAGTTGTACAATTGGAACTGACAGTTGGGTGTCAATAACAATAATCCTGAAAAGGACTGAAGTTAGTCGTGCCGTTGTTTGTGAGAAATAAGCCTGGTAGAGCTAGTCCCGGGACAACTCTATAGAGTATAGGAGAACAAGAGGTGATTTATTTGTTTAATTTTGCGCTTTCTCGGCTACAAACGAACACTGCACAGCAAGCTATCATCGTGCGTAAAGTTATATACAGATTGCTGATTTTTGCTGTAACGCCTTGCTGTGATAGCATTGATTTTAATTGGTGTAGTTTTAGTTGTGATGCACATGGACAGTCGTTATCGTTTCTCAACTAGGATGATATTTATTGGTTGGGTGTTGTTGACACTGTTTTTCTGCGTGAATGGCGCTGAAAACCCCACCAAAACCCCAGTCAAATACAGCAACATCAACGTGGATATCAACAAGCCTATTGGCTACTCGATACATCGATTTCGATGCTACTTTTCGTCTTGCAACTACGAATTCGACCCCAACGACCTTTCTTCCGCCATTTGGCAGATTGTTGATGACGAAGTGGTTATCGTCCAAAATCTGCACGATACCTACAAAAACTACGGTAGAAATCATTTGATACCTGTTTTGTATAACTCGAAAAAACATGCTGTTAAAAATGTGGTGGAGATACTAAATGTAACGCTCTCCAAACCAATGGATAGTTGTTCGCCATTTTTCCTGCCAAAAATAATTGATAGTGGTTGGATCGTTGAAAGGTCGCCTGTTGGCACTGCTGTCCAAGGTTTGGACCTACTCATGTTTAAGTCAGGCAATGAGTGCACTCCTCAAATTACCTTCGCCGATAAAAGTGCCAGCAACAACTACCACTTCACCATCAATGCCACTGCGGATCCAAAACTGCATCGAATACACATTTTTGCCAACAAATATGTGCACAGTAAAACATGCAAAGAACAATACGCTTGTCGTACACATGTTACACTTGTGTTATCGCACAAACCCACTGGAACCTATCAAACGTTGAATGTTACGATCAGTGTGTTGTCTAGTGGCGTGTATATGCCGCACACCACTCCACACTACGTGAATCACATGAAAATTCCATTGGAAACGCCCGTTGGAAGTTTGGTTGGTCAAGTCAATGTCAATGATAATGACCCTGGTTTTGATGGTGAATTAGTTTTCACGATGACTCCATCGCCGCACTTCTATGTCGATGTGTTCACTGGAAAAGTGTACACATTGCAGACGATCAAAACTCTCCTTGAAGGTCACCTCATTGTGAACGTGCGTGATAGAAGTTGTTACACCCATTCGCAAGTGCTGCAAGTGAAGTTGTTCTACTCGACGGTGTACAAAATTCCCATATATAAACCTTCACCAGACCACCAGCCTACATCTACGAATGTGAACCCACTTTACAAAGTGATTAATATGTATGGTGATCTGCCGGTTGATTCCTATGTGGTGTCTGGGGCTAACTTTGCCCACTCCATTGCGTTCAACAACAGTTTCAATAGCAAAATAGCTATTCCCGATCAACCTGCCAAACAACTCCTGTACATCAAAGATAATGCAGTGTATTATCGAGGAGTTAATGAGAAAAATAGTAGATCGTTGTCGACAGTCCATCATATCATTGTCCAGATGCACGCCGATAATTCGTTGGTTTATACCGCACAAGTTTACGTCACTTTTAGTGCTGGTCGAACATGTCTTGGGACATTACCAAAAATGAAATTTAACAAACCTTTCCAAATTGTTGATACTGGTCATTTTGATACTCGAATCGCCTTCGACGCCAGCATTGATTATCATGATGATCGACCGAGTTTTTTGATCGACTACAGTAAAACAGTCGTCAATAACGATCCCTGTTTCTCCAAGAAATACATCAACATTTCAGTGGTTGACAGTTATGCCAGTGACAACTTTTATTTGGGCGAAAACTCCAATTATATATCGTCAAAATACCCGCTATATGACCCCGATAATGACTACTATATCCTGCTGCAAGCTGTCAACGATGTGTGTGACAGCGAAATTGCTTACAAAGGTTTTGCGGTGGTCAAGTTGAAAGTTCAACTCAAACACAACAAGTACATCCCCTTTTTCCACAATTCGACGTATGTGTTCAACATTTCGGAGAGCCTGAAGCCACCAAGTTATGTGGGCGCGGTGAAAATCAGATTCGCCGATAGCATTGGCTACTTGCTCAACTCCCACTACTATTACTACATCAAAAATTACAACACCATCACTTCTAGTTACATCGACGTGGATAGAGATTCTGGCGTGGTTACTTTGCTGAAAAGCGTCGATCGAGAACTGGTGCCTCAACTCAAATTTGGTATTAGTGCGTTCAACCCGCTCAATAACCACTCGATTGAAACGGTCGTCATCATCAACATTGAAGACGAAGACGACAACCCACCGGTGTTTCCGAGGAGGCAAGTCGAAATCAATTTGGAGCACAACTCTGGGTATATCGACCAAGTGTTGTGTGTCCACGCTGACGACAAGGACGACACCAGAAAGTTTCCTCTTACCTACACCATCCACAGTGGTCCCAAGCATCTCTTTCAACTCTCCCCTTCCACGGGTATGTTTTGTTAGGTCATTACTAGTACACAAATATTTCATCGCAATGAATTCATTTGACACTTAATATGTTGTTGAAATGGCAAAGTATTAAATTATATACGTAGGGGTGTTGTCGTTGGTGGGTTCCCTGAGGAGTTATGCGACAAACAGCTCACTAAAGTTGAATATCCGCGCCAAAGATACCAAACACTTCGATGAGATGATTTTGACTATTTTTGTGGAAAAGTCTTTGGACGATAGACAGTTATTCCAGCGATACGTGTACGACGTGACTTTGGTTAAAGCTGCCTCTACTGGAACACTTGTAGCAGTGTTTGATGTGGTCGTGACGAGCGAGAGAGTGTTTCATTTATCGTGTCGATTTGGTCGTGACATTTCATACACGATTGCGTCGTTGTTTTCGCTGCGATTCAACCAAGAAAGTAGAGCTTGTCAACTGCACCTTACACGTCCATTGACCTACAAGGATGTCAAAAACCTACTGAGCGTGCAAAGTTCCTTTCTCATTGAGTTGTATGACAACAAAAGAAACGTCATGTTTCCTGCACAGTCCTTGGTTCACTTAAAGCTCGTGTTGACCGATAACAAGGTGGTATTCGAGCAAGATGACTATATATTTCAACATTTCGACGTCATTCCAAAGGGAAGTGTTGTCGGTCATGTGAAGGCCTTCAATTTCTACCAAGATACCGACCAAATTTACTACAAGTTGGAGTCGTTTGGTGATTGTCATCCGTCAAAAAACTGCTCGTCCGAACACCTCAACACATTGTTTAATATCGACGGGGAAAAGGGCGTGATTACTTGCCTGAAAGAGTTGAACGTTGGGTATGGAGACGAGATTGTGGTGTCTGCCACCAACTCTGCCAACTTACAATCCACTGTCTCGTGCAAGATACATGTGCTGCCGTTGTCCTATAAACCGTTGTTCGCTTCGATTAAACCAATGGAGATCAGTCTCAGCGAAAGTTCGCCCATTGGCACTGGTTACACGATTGTTTCGACCAAGGCTAATGAGCACCAACACACAAGTGCTATGATTAATATTGTTGGAGGAAATTGGCTGAACCATTTCAAGATTGTCAACAATGAAACCATCACACTCAACCAAAAAATCGACTTTGAATCCACTCACTCCTACAATATTAGATACCGTTGGAAGCACATCGTTGACAACAACACTCTCGATAGTATCTACTTGGAGAATGTGGTGCACATCAAGGTCATCGATGAAAACGACGACGCTCCAATCTTTCCTAATGAAGATGCTGCGTTTGTGATTATTCAAGGGTTGAGTTACTCGCGCCAATACTTTGCTCACTTTCAAGCCTACGACGGCGACATCGACTACCAATACAGGAAAATCAATTACAAATTCATCAACTCCAAAGTTTCCATATTTATCCATCCTTCGCTTGGAATTGTGTCGGTGACCAACGATTTCACATTGTTCGACCAGGTAATGGTACTGACTATAAGAGCGGAAAACGATGAAAATCCGTCGTTGTTTGCTCTGAAGAATTTTTCGATTATTATCGTCCGCAACCAAATGGATGATGATGGGTTGGAGTCCCACCCGTCTGACCAATATAAATCTGAAATTGGCAATATGAACATTGAATTTAACTTGGACGCCTCTCCAATACAGTACATTCCGCGAAAAATCTACAATCGAAAACCTCAATACACTCTCGGACGGTTGTTTCAAAACCCTCTGCATGGACACCGCAATTTCATGTGCGCCGATCCTTACGGCTTCAACAATATACATCCTATTGATTCGATGAAAAGTCACTTGGACAACAAAAACCAACGTTTCACCTCCACTGATGCCATCTACATTTACAAAGTCAAACACTCGGTGTACAGAATTCAAAATATTGTGGTTGAGTTGAAAGCTTCCAAAAAGTCAACGCTCGAATGCAGCAACTTTGACGACGATTTCTACTTCTTAAGCAACACCAACATCACTCAAATCCAACCCAAGTTGTCGTGTGGAAATGTTAACGACGTGACTCTCAAGTATTCTCTCGTTAGCAGTTCAAGAAGTGAGTACAATGACAATGTGTTGTCACTTGGAACTCATTCAGGCGTTGTATACATACACAACCTCCCGGATCTCCTTTTCCCCATCGTCGAATACTTCACCTACAAAATTATCGACCCAACCACCAACAACTACGTGTTTGGTCGCATCTCAATTCAAATCGTCAACATTAATTATGACATTAAAATTTCCGACCTTTCTCTCATCAATGTGTACGTCGACTCGCCAGTTGTTCAGAGTCAGTTCATTTTCAATCCGAGATTGAGTGATGGTCGAACTAGTGTTGGCTACAAATTCTACTGGAGTCTTGAAGGTGTCGAGCCTTTACACTTACCAACGTGGCTCAATGTCAATTCAACAAATGGTCATATCACTGCCAGTGCAAACTACACACTGATCGACCGACTAAAGTTGACTTTAAGAGCTTCACTGTTGTCACCAAATGGAGAAAATGTCACATCAGCCGTCCAAACCGTACAACTTATACCAAGACCTCTCTCGATGAACCCAGTGACTGATACTCCTTTGGTCTACAGCTACACTGTGGTGATCCAAGACAAAACTGCCACCGACGCAACTCCTTACGGCCTTTTTGTCGGTCGTCTTCCGGTGTTGAACAAAGGCATCTATTCCCATCACTGCCAAATAATGTCCACCAATGTGGATAATTTGTCCAACCAAACGATTTGTAACAACGTGCTACTAGTGGACCAACATTTATATCTATCGTCTACCATCTACAAATCCATCAAACATTTTAAACGTTTTATAACCGTCAAGATATTCATTTGTCGAGCGAGTTGCGTGCCTATAACACTGAACTTGCTGCTCATAAAACCAACAACCCTCGCGCCATATTTCCTTGATTGCAAGAAAAATCACTCTATTTTCGTCGACAACTATGAACCGATTTCAGTTCCACTGCACGATGTGTTTGAAGTGCCCGCAATCTTTGAGGATGTGTTTACATGTGATATCTACAATGGGGAAAATTCGTATCTTACTTCCCAGCCTCAAGACGGAGCTCGTTGCGAAATCGCCCCCAAACGATATCTAATGTTGGGCACGGAGATCAACTTCACCGAAAAACTGAGCGTTGATTTTACACCACACTTTTTGAGGTACTATGCAGATCGAATATTACAGAGAGACATGTGTTCGCGTGTTGAGTTGGTTGTGCACAACTATTTCCCTTTTCATGATTCGGCTATTGACAATTACGGAGTTGTAACGGTTGATGATGGAGCGTACGATTCAAACCCCATTATCTGCTTGAAGAAGCACTCATTTGGTTCCACGTTTACTGTAATTTTCCCCACTCAACCCTATGTGACGATTGACATCAACAATGGTTGTGTGTATATTTTGAAGCCATTCAATTACCCTGCAATTCAGCGACTTTCGCTGATAGTCAAAGAAGTTCTTTTCAAATCTTCAACTGCAAAACAATCCAAACAATGCAAAAATAGATGTACCATCCATCACACATTGAATATTGTCGTACAAAACTCCAACCAAACTCCCACTATTATTGTTGACGAGTCAGACCTGAATGTGCCTGTTAACGCTCCTGTGAACTACAAGATTCTTGATTTGAGTGACAACTCACACCAAACACACTTTTTTATTTCCTACGACAATGCAACTAAGACTGACCCTCGACTGGAAGTGCTTCCTATTGATGTTGATCCAGAGACAAAGTCTTTGGTGGTCGTCGGAAACATGAACAGTTTTGTCAATAACACTACCGACCAACGCAAAACCATAACATTACACATGGTGCATGAATCAATGTGCGACTCGTGCTCAACGTCCACAACTTTAAATCTTCATTTCAAGTATGTACCTGTTTACACATCGAAACCATCATTTACCTTCATTCTACCGATTAATCAACTACCTGGAGTCATTGGGAGAATTGAAATTGAGTCATTAAACCCAAAGGATGTGAGCTACTCGCTAAAAACAAAAGCTTCTTCAAAGTTGTTCGAAAATATGTTGTCGATTGATTCCAGTGGAGAGATTAAGCTGTTGAAGCAATTGGACTCAATTTTATACGGATACAGCTACCCATCTGTTATCGATTTAGAGTTGGTGGTTACAGACAACTGTTTCAAACCTCCACAAAATACTATTGTTCCAATAAGCATAGTAATAACTCACCTTTGGTATGATTATTCGTTGTCATTTGTCGAACGTGGTCTTGTGATCACTTTTGATGAGTTGGCACAATTTGGTGTGGGGAGCCAACTCAAGAAATTCACCGTTGAAAGTGTTGGGATATTGCCGTCGGAAGTCTCCTCGAATTCGCTGGATTCAGTGCTGTATACAACGACGTTGGTTCCACTTGTGTTTACCGGCAACCACTTCCCACTAGTTGAACTATCTTCGAACGGCACACTCTACAAAACTATAGACAATGATATGCTTCGAAACCAAGTGTTGGAGGATCACATATATGCCGTGGACCTCAGGAATTCTAAAGGTGATATTGTAGACTCTACAACTTTGAAATTTGTTGAGTTGGCCGAGAAACACCAACTCAAATGTGCCAACTTCAATGCTAGTCCTGTTTTTGTTGTGGTGCACCCAACTTTCATAGTGAATCGACTGATTCAGACCATTCACATCGACAATGGATGTGGTAGAAAAATCCTCCAGATAGAAGCTCATTTCAATGAATTCGCCGATTGCTTTGCTTTCGGTGTTGGGAGACTACACAACAATCTCTATCTCACATGCAACATCAACACTCTTATTGAACTACTTGCACGTCGACAAAGTGCTGCCCTTTTCTTCGCTGTTACCGAGAAAAACAGTCTCAGAAGAGTCTACAATAGATTAATCTTCGACTTTAAACCTTTATACCATTCAGACAACACCAAACAAGACAGTCAACTCAAGGTCCCAACCACAACCAACTATCTAAATCCGTATGCTGTGTTACACGATAATCCAGTTGTAGTGACTGTTGTTGATAATACACCAAGAGGCCATATTATAACCCATGTTGAAACACTGTCAATTCGTTATGAACCAGATTTGTCCTTTATGCTAAAATGTTCGATCGCTACATGCCCATTCTCTATCAACGCTACTACTGGCGCAATTTATCTCAAGAAGGATTCGGCTCCATTCAAACACAATCAATACAACGTTAGCGTAGTTCTCTCAAATCAATATCATCACTACGTTATGAAACGATACGATCTGGTTGTTAAAGTGACCAGTGGAGGTGCCAAGAGTTGCAATAAAAATGTGTTGATTTCGATGTCCGTCCGAATAAGTACCAACATGAATAAGGCGGGAACTCCTATTGTTCAGTTGCCAACTTCGGATGATGATTGTGTTTTGGTGGCCGACTTGACAGTTGAGTCGAGTAGATATTTCTACATCAATCCACACAAAAGAATGGTGTACTTGTCGAAAAAGCTCCCGCACAATTCCAATAGCTTCAATTTGGCCTACTTCTTAGCGCCAACGCTCGACCTCATCAAAAGAGATCCTTCCTCGAGATTCCTACTTACAGTCCAATTGCTCAAGGATGACTTTAAAGAAATCAGATTTTTGCGCGACAAACGTGAATTTCGAATCCAAAAAAATCATCCTGTGGTGCCATTATTCGTGCTTCAGAGTAACCTATTCAAAGTGAAAAACCTTGGCTACACTCTATCTAAGCTAGTTGTTGGCATTGTGTCGCTTGACAACAGTAAAGTGGATGTTTTTGATGGTCACAAACTAGCTGTTAGAGTGTTGGGAGTTGACCAATCCAATTATTTCTCTGCACACATACATCCGAATTTGACCAGTGTTGCTATATTTTTGCATCGACAACTCCCCATTCAGCACCACATTAAACGATGGGAACTCTCGTTGGAAATATACCGAAAGGACGACATGATGGTTGTTGATCGAACCGAACCCAATACGATACAAATCAACGTTTTTAACTTGCCCACTACTCCGCCCGTGTTGAATTCGTCGGTCGGTCAAATTGTTGTTGATGACGCCTTCCCACAGACGGCGTTGAAGGTGCAACTCTTCACTCCAGATTTGCTGGATCCAAAACACATGTCCATCCGAGTAGAACCCAAACTGCAAAGTTTCATCCGTATTGTGTTGTCAAGTGGTAATGCAAACCAAGCCGATGTGGTGATACAAAGTCTATGGAAATCTGCAGTGGGTAGAAAACACGTGTCGTTCAACGTTGAGATTGGATATAAGCAGTTTGACGATGCTTCATCTGATCCCATCTCACTTCCTCAACAATACACTTTGTATGTGCGTCTCTTGAACAAACACACTCTTGCTGCCAACCAACTCAGCCAGAGTAGTCTACTTACACGTCGTGTGAATGCAAAACCACAAACAATCTCGCCCAATATCTTCGTTCATATTCCCGCTCTCAGTGGGAGCAGTGCGAAAGATTTTGCCGTTCTCCACTACAATGGAGATAAGTGTTTGTTCAATGCTGATTATTACTATAGCAATTTCTCGCCTCTAGAAGGTAGTTGGACCAACGGTTCACGGTCATACTTCATGGACAACAACGACAAGTCTCTTTTGTCAATGTCCACAACTGCACCCGCTGGCACCTATACAGCATCTCTCAATAGAAGGGAAAGACTAACAAAGACACATGGCACTATGCTACTCCAATTGAACGTTATAAAGTACGATGAAACGTTGTACCATCGCGACAATCATGTTGTGGTTGTGTTGCGTTTTGACAACCTTGGATTGCAGTACATCCTTTCCAATATGTTTTTCAATCCGTCAGATCTGGTTGATATTGTTCAATCGAAATGCTCTGGATCAAACTCTCACGTCAAAGCTCACATCCTATCGTTTGAATCAAGTCTACACTATAGTGGACAACACATCTCTATCTACATTGGGGCAGTTGATGAACGCTCAAACACACCCATTAAACGGACTGTCCTCCGCGAAACACTGCAAAAATGCCAGTTGTCGATTGAGAAGCAGCTGTCGACCAGAGTTGTTTCGTTTGATGATGACGCTTGTGTGGCCCACACATGCCAACTTGGAGCATGTGTTACTGAGACAACTGTCGACTATAAAACCAATGTTGTCGCGTATGTTGTTTCTGGAAAAGGAAATTCAAGCGACTACCACATTTACCCACGGTTAACTCGACAAACTGAATGTTCTACTGAATTGAGCGGGAAAAGAAGTGGACCACCTAAAGATTGTTTCAATGGTGGTTTGAAGTTGACCTACCCTATCAACGCAAGTAGGAGTGATGACACTTTTGATAGCTTCATGTGTCTGTGTCCTGAGGGGTTCGATGGTAAATACTGCCAATCGACCGAAATTAGTTTTTCCGATCGATCACTCCAACCAGCTACCTTCTCTCCCATTTCGTTCCATGTTGACACAGAGATCTCGTTCAACTTTGTCACTTCAATGGCCAATTGTGTTCTACTTCTGCAGAGCTCGTCACACAGTGACATTTTGCGACATTTCCACTTTTCCGCCAAGTTGCTGAATGGCAGTCTGGTTGTAGAACTCATGTTCTACAATAGCGAAGTCACCAATCTACAAATTGGCCTCCAAAACACCCCATTCACTAACATGACTTCTATGGTTGTTGGTTCAAATTTGAACGACGGTCGACTGCATCACGTCAATATCATCAAACGAAACACCTTTGTAATGGTCAAGTTGGACAACTGTGCAACTAACATCCACAGTGAACAGCCACGTCAACAAACAACGTACAATTATACTTCGTGTGGAGTTTCCACGCTGTTGCTCTCACAAGACAACGTACACAGTGGCTCACTTAACTTGCTGGTGGGTCCAAACTTTGCTGGTTGCATGAGTAATTTGGCTGTTGATGGCGTTGATTTGGACTTGCATTCATTTGCCAAACCGCAGCCGCCTCACGTTGCATTGAACAAGTGTCTTTTTAGTTTGCACAAGTGTCCGCGGTGCAAATACGGCTACTGCGATCGTTCTGTGAGACCGCCATACAAGTGCAGATGTTATGATGGATGGACTGGAACCAACTGCCATGTGCGACTGAATTCCTACAATGTCAGACTTGGTGGACACTTGATTGTTGATCAGCGTGCCATTTACAACACAACAACGCCTCAAGAAATTGAAAGTTCACAGTACTCTCTTTATGTCGATTTCTCCGCCTTCGTTCAATCTGCAACATCCAACAACAACATAAACGAGCAAATATTTGTTTATGAGTCAAACGACGAATTCACTGAATACAGTTTTGTTCGGTTTAGAAATGGGTTTATTGAGTTTGTCAATAATCTTGGTGACGACGAATATTTGGTTCAGTTCCCGTTCGATTTCAAACGCCATTACTTGGTTTCGGATGAGTTGGGCTCTAGAAACCTCAAACATTCTTCCCACAACCACACATTCACATTTGACCCTCTTAAAGGCGATTCTACCACGACACCATTCAAAAATGGCTTTCTGAAAGTTGTTGCTATACGACATCGAAATGGCGCCACCATCGACATTCCTTACCTTGGAAGAGTCACCAAACGACACGGTATCAACAATCTTCTTCGTACAAACCACAAAATATTTATTGGAAATGCTCCCAACAACTCCGTCCATCATATCAAGTATAATGGGCTGTCAAACCTCTCAAGTAATTCAATTGCTAATTTTATTCGAAACATTAATATTACTTGTAGCATGCTATGCATCTATTGCTTTGAATGGAGTTGACGTGAATGATAGTGCAGGCATAGTTTCCAAGTATAACGCAACTGTGGACTGCCCTTGCACAAAAGACCACCTGCTTTGTGTGGGTAGTTCCATGTGTGTTCGTAGTCATGACAATTATTGTGGATGTCTTGGACATCCTGGCGCCTACTGTGGACACCTTCAACTAACTCTCACTGGTCGCAACCTTGTGTACATTGTTACTTTGGCGGCGCTATTTGTGTTACTTTGGGGCCTTTTAACCATGCTCATCTACAAACAGTTCCAATACCGCTATTTCAAATTCAAAAACGACCCGTCCAAATCTAAGAGAGCGTCATTGTCACTCTTGGTAGACCCCAATGATTTTGAAAAGTTCCCAGACAACAATCCCAGTAGTAGTTATCCTCCAAGTTTGCAACAATTCAAAGATATTGACATCAAAAACATCATGAAAGAGTTGAAGAGTCACAACGACGAGCTAATTCACTTTGACAATGCAGACATTAATGACGACAACAAACCAACGTTTAAACTGTTCTTCAAGCAAAGTGACGACGACGACGAAACCAATGATCAATTCAAAACACTACCTCCATTGGCCAACGATAGCACCAACAACTGTGACACTTTGCTAAAAAATGCTGCTGTGCAACTTGAACAACCTAAAAATACAACTAATAACCACATATAGCTATAATAAAAGACGAAATTTCCTTATATGTGTTTTGTATATTGTTATTCTTTCAAATGTTTCAATTTTGTTGCGCTCTAACTTAAATATTATCCTTTCAAGTTAGCTTTATGGGGCTGTAATTTATTTTTTTCAAAACTAAGTTAGGTCTATATTATTTTATGTATAACTAGCGTCGCTAAAGCCCAGCTTTATTTGGAGTTATCAAGTGAAAGTTTCATTTCAGTGTTTACTACATTGGATTAATGGTTTTTACTTATAGTTTTTCAACGAGTAATATAACGTAATTCTCAACTTTCTAAGTTTACTGTACATTTCACTAATTCAATGATGTACATCACTATTTGACCAACTATTTAGTAGCTTAGTTATTGTTTGAGTTGTTTATACCAATAACTTGATTTGAAAATACTTAAAAAGGTTAAAATAACGTGTCATTATAAAGCTAATGAATTTTTTGGTCGATAATAATTTATTTTAAAGGAAGTTAATTCCCCAATAACATTTAAATAATAGGTTAATATTAATTTTAATCTATTAAAGAATTATTCAAACAATCAATAATTTATTTTACACTAAAAAATAATTCAGCATGTTGGAATACAAATCTTGAAGTAGATCACCAAGGTTTAGTTAGAGATGGTTTGGTCATTGGTCCGATGTTAAACCTTAAACTTAACAATAAATATCATAAAGAAGATTGATGGATTTTAGAAACTTAAAATTAATATTAGTATTGTAACATTTGGGCTACAATAAGCAAAAGTTGCACCAAGTAATTGTCCATTACTATGAACACAAGTTCACCTATTAGCACATTTATGTATTGAAATATAAAATACTTAGACCAATGCTAATAGTTACAAGGTTTAATAGTATGACTATAGAGCAAACTGTATTTGCGTAAATTAGGAAAAAACAGCTATGTTCTATTATAATCGGATTATATTTTTGAAAATCAACTAAAGACTACTGCATTTAAATAAAGTTTTCTAAATACACGAATTTTGTATATTTTTTAATTACATCAGTAGGGTTGCGAAGTCAATGGATATGGAAATAATTATTCACACGTGCATATTTGTGGTCACAACAATTTTAAGATGTATTGCTAGAAACTGAACTAGTATGCTGATTATTCAAATCTCAATAACCAAGTTTGCATGCAAACAATACGGATCAACGTCCAAAAAAGTGGTCACTATTAAACGCTGCACCTTTACTTTATTTGACCAACTAGAGATTTAGTTGTTCAAGTGAAAAATAAGATTTTTCTAAAAATTCACAAAATACAAAACCATTAATTTCTAATGGTCTTCCTGTAGTCAGTAGGCAACTGTTGAAACGAGTAGAACTGCATTGAATAATTCAGCAACCCAATAATTAGACTCGCTGAGAAACCCCATTCAGAGTAGATGGCTACCAGTTTCGCGATTTCTAACTTCTAAATTGAAATCAATAGAAGGCGTGTTCTAGTTGGCGGTCGACACCTGCGTTAAGCCGTCCCTGAAATGATCCATGTAGTTCCACTTCAAAATGCTATAAACTAAAATATGAGTTAATACTCGAATGACTGCAGTGTAAAGGCGCAATTACACATGATAAACGTAACTCCAGATAGCAACATTAGACACCCCACCAAACCTTGAATTAGGTAAAGACTTTTTCGTAGAGGTATTCGTTGGCGGATTTTGTATTTCAGCCACAGGTCTCCTCCAAAGTAAAAGGGCGTTACAACATAATACGGAAACGACACAAATATGTTTATGTAGGGATGTGTCACACTCTACAATTAATTGATTGGTCCATCACGATGTGCCACATTATTATTATTACTGAAAACAAATACATCGCCATGGAAGTGATGACCGAACATATTCCACACCAAAATATAATCACGTCCGACCATGTGGTGTAATAATGCTGGTTGATGACTTGCATATTGAAATTCATGAAGCATAGAGCTAAAATCAACTTTATTGATAGGTTCAAGATAGTGTTGGTTGGATGGCCAATGTTGCAAAATAGTGGCGTTCAATTAACGTGTTTGTCAAAGTCATGCAATTATTATTATTATTCAAATATATGAGGGTTATAGTAGTATCTGACGTGTCCCATATAATTTTGAGAAGGATTGTTTATTAAATTGAAAATAGGTATGGATATGCAGTTGTATGAGACTTTGTGTTTTTCATAATACAATATCAAATAACTCAAAATAACACTTTTTTATAAAATACTAAATTTGACTAAATCAAATGAATAGCTTTAGTGTGGATTAAAAATTGCAAAATTTACCAATTTTCCATAGTTGTTTATTAAATTGCTCCTATAAATTATGATGTAAAATCATTCAATCGTAACTTTTCTATCGAAAAATTATCTTATTATACTCAACTTAAAAGGCGAAAATAAATATGTAGCCGCCATTTATTTAATTTATTCATTCGTATAACGACAATATTAGTTCATAGTAATATCATGAATAATTAAACAAACAGTGACACTGATAAAGTTGTTTGCTGATTTGTTTTTCATTTAAAGCCATCAAATGTTATTTTATTATTTTTATTTAAAACAAAATGAACTATTTGGTAAACGTCAACACGGAAAAATGATGTGTCTATGGAGCAAGACTTATTGTCAAGTGGGATACATTCTCAAATGTACTATCAATGGGAAATGGTTGCCGTTAAGAAGCGAAACTACGTTTTATTATTCATATATCGAAAAATTACATGAGATGAGCGAGAAGTAAACACAACATATGTACCAACACGCCGTGTCAGTATCTGAGGCCATCTCACTAATGGAATGCACCAAGAAACTAGTAGTTTGGAAGTAGGATTTTTTTAGAACCACACTAAAAGCTATTGAGCAGAGTTGAACGAAAAAAATCACTCACATAATGAAAAGTGAGATTAGTCGCAGGCAGGCAGAGTTCATAGCGTGGAAAGCACCATTATTTCCTTCAATAATAGATTTGAACTATTTTTCAGTAAAACAAGTTGAAAAAATAAATTTTTACGATTTTGGTCATTTTTATTACCATCGAGTCTTCAATAAGAAAAGTGATTTGGGTTTTTTCGTAACTATCGCACAAAAATTACCATCTTGCAGAATAAAAATGGTTAGATTTTTCTTTAAATAAAATAAGTATCCACAAAAAGACGACAATGGCGAATGAGTGTGTATATACTGTTTTTTGGGCAACTTCATATTGAATTCAAACGAAAACAAACCGACGTTGACTGTGAAGGCCAAACAATGGATCCACTCGAATATCCCTGAGATGCTGTAATAATAATTGATGGTCTAAAATAAATTGCGTCACTAATGAGCAAAGTAATAGAACGTTTCTACGTCAACTTGGGTTTTGGTTAATTGCTGGTTGTTGTGCTTGATGTAACTGGGTATGATGTTGGCTTGACAAAGCTCACTATTTAGCCCACACGAACAAAGTAGTACTTGTGAGTTGCGCAAAACTGACAGTTATAATGAACCACATTATTATAACCCTTATAATGAGTAGCACGTGGATTTTCTTGAGTAGAAATTTTGCAATGGTGTTTTTGTTGCTGAGTTTATAGAGATTTGTGAAATTATCGTATTCGTAGTGTTTGGTAGCGAAGGTTTTGCCGAAACCGCCTCTATTACTGGAGACAATCGACAACTTTTCCAGCATTGGACAATCACATTCGATGCCACCCAACGAATAGCCTTCCATGGAAGTGTTTCTACTTTCGGAGAGATACTTGAACCCAATCATTGGCAACAAGTCAAGAGACTCGTCTTTTGGCGACGTAGATATATTGGGTTGTACTATGGGGTGTCTGAATGACCTTCTAATGGAAGAAACGCGCGAGACGTCGAAATTAGTGCCAACATTGACAAAGTGCTTCAGTTCGTTTCGCAACTTGCTCAGAAAATAAATATTCATCAAAGAGTATATGTTGGCACAAATAAAAAACGTCCAGGTGAAAAAGTAGTGGTAGTAGGTCTTTTGGTGATACGGAAATAGAAACAACGCAATGTTGGTGATGAGTAACATTTGACCAACGATCAAAGTGAATGTGTTCACTCGATCACTAAGCTCAAAGTAGGCCATTTGTTTGTAACGGTACTTGATAATGATGAACCCACAGATATTCGCAAGGAACATCAGTGAAATGAAATACGGAGCTATTTCCACTTTGGAAGCCAACTCACTGCGAAAAAATCATATAGTTCAACGACACCTTTGCTCCATAATGCCTATTACCTAATGTAGGGTGGGTAGTAGTCTTGGTCCCAATTTTTAGTTCCTTCGGCGTACCTACAAATATCACACTCAAAGTCACACACTCCAAACTTCAATTGTTACAATGTAGCCAAAGATATAATTTGCAGTGAGAAAGATATAACTGCAATGAACGTAGCATTTCGTCCGACCAAAATATTATAAACCTAATAGCGTTATTTATTGAAGTGCCAGATAAAACAAAGTGGAATACATGCTTTTGGATATCTTGCACGCTGTAGTTAAATTTCATCGATGTCTAGAGCGCGTAGTTGTGCTACACCAGTGGAGTTATATGTTTATGTGATATTTTGTTTTGGCGATTAATTTGGTCTATCTTACATTTAGTTGGTCCAACTAGATGGAATCGTTTAAAACTAATTCATTGTCAACTCGGAGAGAATCCTGATTGAATTGACACGTTGTTAAGAATACCTTTGTTGTATTCATCTAATTTTGGGCAAACTTCTTTCCTAATATCAAAATTAAAATTATATTTTGGCGTTTCCTTTGAGATAAACAAATATATTCAGTTGTCATAATACTCTTGAAAGTGTATTCCTTTGAGAGTTGATGATGTTGGTTTTTGTACCTTAGTGTTTGTTTACGTGAAACTGATTTATTCACTATTCAACCCAATAAATAGTAATCTAATTTGAATCTATATATTAGTTCACTAAAGAACGTTATAATTGGCTTAATTTCGACGTTATTACCAGTGGTTAATCAACTGAGCGGGTCAACTCACGTCAACGTCATGTTTGGATGCTTCAAAGTGGCAGATTTTTAACAAATTCCCCAGGACATTGAACGACATAACATGATAATCCTACGTGTAAAGATCTAACGAATGCTTAATTCGACAATACATACTTAACTTTTAGATTAATCAATTTTCAATACCACCTCACAAAAACCAATTATCGCTCCATAGCAGCGCCCACTCTTAGTTAAAACTGGATCCAATAGAACACATTGTCTAGTTTATTTATCGAATTATCCACATGAACGAACACATTGCTGTTAGCGAACGCCAAACACACAAATAAATTAACACATACAGTCAACTGGAAATGGTTACGATGAATTTAATCAATTTGATCGGTATTGAAAATGTGAAGTGCCACTAAAATCATTTTAAAGTTGTTCATTAAATAGTAGTTTTCTTCATTCATATTTCAGTAGAGTTTTAATGTCGTCAATAATTCTGGGTATTTGTGGCACAGCAAAACATTCAGTAGTAACGGGTATCGGTATGTCCAATCCACCTATTCTTTGAATGGGAGCTTCTAAATAGGAAAAAGCTAGTTCCTAGAGATGTCCATTAATAGTCCACAATGGCCAAATGAGTTACTTGGATGGTAGCAGCAATCTCAGCGCCGCACCCTCCAGTTATCGAGCCTTCATGCACTATGGCCAGTCGGTGTGTCTTTTTAACAGACTAAACAGAACACAACCTTCAATGCTAATACCACTTAAAATACATCGATAACAGTTGCTTCATCCCAAGGAAGAATAGTCTGAAGGTCTATCACTTCACATGTGAAATCTGTTTCTTCTTCAATAGCGTGCACTGCTGACAGTGCTCTGTGTACAGAGGCTCCCCACGTAACGATGGTAACGCTGTCGCCTACCTTGACAACTTCAGCTTTCTCAAGTGGTATAGTGTAGACTTCATCTGGAACACTATCGACGGCGTGTCTATATAGAATTTTCGGTTCGAAAAATAAAACCGGGTTGTTATCGTTGACACTTTGTTGGAGAAGTCCCTTGGCCTCATATGGCCCTCTTGGCATCACTATCTAAACAATGGAGGGGGAAATAGAGACGTTGTGAATGCTTAAAGAGCCAATACTTTCAGTCCTGGTACTGACATGAAGTACTGTTCCACACACTGTGAGTGGTAATGACCTCCATGCCCCACAATACCACATGGAGCTCTAACAACCAATCTGCCGCAGTTGAAAGTTCCACCAGAACGATATCTCAACTTGGCCGACTCATTCACCAGCTAAAATTCAACTGCTATTAGCACATCAAAATACACCACTGGCAGAAACTTGATCAAATGCCGGGAAAATGTAATCGGCGAACTGAATCTCTGCAATAACTGTGGTACCAGCCGCAGTTGCGCCAATCCCAAACCCCACCAATGCTTGTTCTGATATCGGTGTATTGAAAACTCGATCGCCACCTTTTGATAAAAAACAAGCGTTTTTAGCATGCATTCCAAATAAACTCAATACCATAACGAGATTTTAAATCCACCGTGCATCTAAATACCCCTCCAAAGCCAACATCCTCTCCAAAAATAACTACATCCAGTATCGTTTATATATGGAGTAGTACAATGAAATTACTCGTATTTTCATTTTGTTTCATACAACCATCTAAAGCGTGATTTATCGCCTGCATCATGTTCATTTCGGTGGACGGAACCTTTTCTTATTGCAACTTTAGCATAACCAACTCTACAAAGTAGATACGGTTTTTATTGGCGAGAATTCTTCGATGATAATGAAAACTTCTCGCAACAATATTACACCCACCACCAGTGTGACACAGAATGTTTTTCATTACACAACTACCAACTCTCATGTTGAGAAGATTTAGTCTATTTGATAATCTTATTCAAGCAAGTTTGTATCATGAATTAATAGTCGCACCCACATTTATCACTCTAGAAACGTGCATAATAGCCTCTATTCGGACTTTGGCTATCTCTGTGGGAAAATAACTCAACACTGTGCTTGTGTTATTTGTAACACTCTTAGTTAATAGCTCATTATTTATAAAGCTAATAAGGTTGAACTAGATTAAAAACAACTGGAGTATTAGTTTAATTAAAGCTATGCAATTGTAGTGGGTTTGATTTCACCACCACTTACACAACTATCACGTACTTTTGCATTTAATGCAATCCATCTAAAATTAGAATCAGTTGGTGCGACGAACATTCTAATTTACAAAAACACATGTGAAAACACTCAAAGTCAAAAACGTTTATTCTCACCAACGAAAAGGTAATTTAAACGCGCAACAAACACACAATTTATATCGCACTAAAAATGAAACTATTCAAAATGACGCATTTTTTTAATTTTAATGCCATTCTCTTCCAAAACTGGAAGCAACGTGTCCAGATTGAATATCGCTTCCTAAAAAAATCACAAAAAAATTTCACTACGTGTGATAGAAACCTTTTCTTCTTTTTTTACGGTGGAATCGGCAATCATTGTGTTATGGAGGGATTCAGTGGCAATATTCGTAACAAACTTTTGGGTGGCCAATGAAATAATTTTTAGTCTAAAGTAATGTTATTCGGCTGGAAATGCAATTCTTACATGACTGAATCATCTGTATCTACCCCATTTTTATTCAAATAATGTTTTATCACTGATTCGGGTATCTAAATCGCATTATCCAGCATATACGTACTGATATCCGCGTGTCTTACAACCACTTTGGAGGTACTGACCGAATGAATAAAAGACACTAAGGTCTGGTCAATTGGCGCCGAATTCTCATTAGAATGCTCATCCATTTTGGTGCAGATAATCGGTATAACTCGTACGTCACTTTTTAGGCATATGTTTCTATTCACGTTAAATTAAGTGTACAACAACAAAGAAAACGCGCTTTTTAATTCCCTACATTCAAACAACTGATTTAAAAACTGTTTAATGTTTAGGTTCAATTTCTACAAACAGTACTTTATTGTATCGGCACCACTCGGAACTTAATGATAGCTCCAATTTTCGCATAGAAAATGCAATATTAACAGTTATTCAGTATTTTCCATAGTTTATTACCCATCTATTATGATGCTTCGTTATCGTTGACACTAATATTAACACGTAAACAGTGATCAATTATACTCACGAACAGACAGTAACGATGAAAAATTGCATAAATAGAGAGAAAATTATACTAAGTATAATATACTTAGTTCGAAAATAGTGATTAAACCATAAAACACATATTATATGGAATAAATAGTGAAGTTGAAACTACTTTTTGTCATGGAGCAAAGATGGTACGTATTTATGGTCCATTTGTCTATTGTCAAAGATACACCAAAATAAACTTTGTATCAGTTGAACAAATATTTTTTGTAGCTATTAATTTAATCTAGCTGAAAATATTATTATACTATGAATTGATGACACTACTATCAATAATATTGAAATTGTTTCCTACACAATGTCACTCACTAACAATTAAAGTTCGTAAGTGCTATGACGCTATGGTCAAATAGGATACAGCCGCCCTATAGTTACCTACAGTTAGAACACGAGAATAGGAGTGGTTGTGCAAAAAGCCATTTTTTGTTGTATAACGGTAAAAGCTGGCAATAAAATAAAAATGGAAAATATACGCTGTATTAACCAACTAAACATATGTCATATTAATATTGAATCTAACAACGCCAAAACGTATGTAGAGGGATTTTCACCATTGCTAATAACTGAATGTTTAATCCTCATGATGCCATATGGCATCATTTGAGTATTTCGTAGGTTGTAAGGTGCTATCTTATATTCCATGTGCATTATTTTACTTTACAATAAAGTCAATGCAAATTTCAAGTCATGTTGTAACTAATACTCCAACTAAATTAGCCAAAAAACATATCGGTAGTTTTCACGCGCAAGCGCAATTTGCAAAATAATTCCCTTTAACATCAAAATTTTTAGAACAAACAGGACATTAAACTCTCAATAAACACATAGAGTTATTGAGAGAATGAAGTTTTAGTTTTTAATTTTTTTCAAGTTGTATGCTGCTAAATTTGATAGGTGAAAAACAAATTTGTATCTGAATTTAAACAAAAATCAACAGTCTTTTTTATGAAAAACATTTTTGAATTTTTTTTAACATAAATTTGTTGTTGTTATTTTAGGTAATTTACTGTATTACACAAAATTAATAAATCACTCAATTAACATGAGAAATAACGCAATTAAATTAAATACTATTTGTCCATTTCTATTGCATAAAATATCATGTAAGGGCGAAAATGAAGTATTAACTGTAAATATTAACAACGTGATAAAATAACAATTGTAGCTTTGAGTGATACTACGTTTTAATTAATTCAATTTGATGAGATTAAATAAGGTGTTACTTGATTGTTACCATTAGTTGGGATGACATGAAAATATTTTGTGTGAAACTTTGTTTTATTTCAATCATTAAATCAATATCTGTTATGACCATTTATCAAACTCTTTTAGTTTTAAATCCGGCTTGAAAGGGTTAGTTGAAACAACACGTAATGACCAATTAAATTCAAAATTGAATAATAAATAGACCTTCAAAGTGTAACATAGTACAGTTTTGTCGTTGCAACAAATTCCCGCCACATTTACAATGGAAAAAAGCCTGAGCATCCACTTGAACGACCCACTCGCCAATTTACTGTCTACTTTTAAGCATGTTTTGACACATGAACAAAACTACTCTATCGTCAGGATTTTGAGAATGTGATGGAATGATCATTAAATGTGCTTATTGAAATTAGTGCCATATTGGTCGTAACACGCAAATGTTTGCTTAAACTTGGTTTTTATCAATAATTTTCATGCGAATTATGTGCTACATGGCAACGTTAATTGGGTTATTTATTTCAATTGTGAATTTCATTCATTCTTCCTACTTTGGACGTGTCATAACTTGAATGGAGCGCTACCTCATTGATTTCTCAATTATAACAATGGTGTTAATTTATTAGCTCCAGATAGGAGTTTTAACTATTGGTAACACTTGCAAGTAGGCTATTGTACATTAAATTAAAGTTGATAGAAATAAATGAAAAGCAAAAGCTTTCACTACGTTCACTCATTCTTCCTGCATCTGAATTAACCACTCATTTATTAATTCGCTATAAGATTAATTTAGTCAAGTACAGTTGTTAGGCGATTTGTAGAGACTCTCAATTGAAGATTTGCTAGTAATTTTAGTTTGTACAATGTTATCAAGATTTGCTTTGCGTTGATCTATAATGTTTTACATTCAATTTACTATTTACTGCGATTAGAAGCCAAACAGATATTCTACTGAATACATAATGCATTATTTGAAATGAATCATTAAATTAAATGTTTGAAGAAATACCAAAAAATTCAACAATAATGTTTGATATTTAAAAACAATTATTATCAAAAGAGCTAATACATGAAACCATTTAATTAAATTTACTGCTCAATAATCGTTATGTTGTGTGTCTGAAAATGGATAAATACACATTTAACTATCGTTTGAAACTATATTTGTTGAATTCTATAACACTTACTGCAATTCAAAATGACTTTAACAGTAAATGGTAAAATCAAATAAGTTAAGTGTCACTATACATAAAATATTCTTAATTAGGTGGAAGTATTAGCTTTCAGTATGAACCATTGGTTTGAATAGTATATTTAAAGAAATAGTATCAATAGAAGTTGAAGAAATATAATTGCTTACTTATGCATATAATTTGTGCTATATTAGAGCAACACAATATATAAATGTGGATATTCTCTTGGACAATAATATAAAGGTCCCGCAGTTTTAGCTTTATATTAATTATTTGTGGTCCCTAAATATACTAGCAATTATCAACAAATAATTAAATATGACAGATTCTGCAATCGACCATTTTCTAGAAATAGCAGTTGATGTGGTAAACATACCAAATTACACATAAATAAAAAACATATAGGATTTATTTGAACCACGAGATAACACTGTCACCTTCATATTTGAATTGATATAATCAAATGAATAAATTAATCTCTAGTATTATATATAAGTAATTACCGAGTATTCCACAGGTTTATTGTTTCAATGCTTGGGTATTTAACAATTTTATTGCTACTAACGCCAGACAAAAGTAAATGCGTTGAAGCATTCGAATGAGTAATTTTACTTAGATCACCTATTAAAATACGAATACAGACAAGTTTACGGAAACGAGGGAACTAGATTGATTCTAATTGGACTACCACATACAATAGTAGATGGGATATTAATAAGTGCCACCAATGGAGAGAAAAGCAATCATCAAGTAGTCAAAGAGGAATGTAAACACACGAGGCATCAATCATGTGAACAAGGAGTAACTCACATGAATTTTAACTCAAACGGTGATATGTTCATGAAAATTCGCGAGAATGGCAAAATTAATGTGTACCGAATAAATTCACGTATGCTTTTGTTCTTAAGTGAGCCAGTGAATAATAAGCTTAGATCCTGCACAACAGAATAAAAAGGTGTCTATTGTGATGAAGAACCACTTTTTTACAATTACCAAAACGGACAATATTATGAAAGAAAATTCTTTGTTAGAAATTCGAATGAATGGTTATATTGTAAAATCGACTCGACACAGTAGCCAATTGTCAGAGGGTGGGATGAAATCTATTTCGATGGATATGGGCTATATTGGAGACAAAGATGCCAATTATGAAATTCATTACGATACACTATTACCTGTATACCAATTTGGTAACATCTTTGAAGGTAAAGAGCGCTATGCTCCCTACAAAGTCGATGGTTACATTCGATATGATTTAGACCTTAAGATTTTTTATAATAAATACCCCTATAAGAGTGACTTGTGTTTATACGAATTTAAAAGTACTAAGTCAGGTTCGACTTATATGAACCATTGCAAAAATGTTAAGTGTATCAACCTTTGCAATGATTTGAAATTTGAAAAAATACTTCCTGATGGGAACGATTTGAAAAATATTAGAGTGACCATCGCCGGTAAAGGAATGAGAAATGAAATTTTTGTTTCTGGTATAAAGAATTGATCTTAGGTTGCTTAATTTTTGTTTAGAGGACAAAACTTTTTTTTCGCTATATAAAAATAATCAATTTGCACGTATTTTGCCGACTGGTGAACTAGTTCAATGGGAACATGTGGAGAATAGTTGCAATAACTTTCGCATAGTGCCTTTTGAATATGCTGGGACGTCACTCACATGTTCCCCGATTTCATCAAGTGAATGCAAGTGCGAAAAAGTGGTTCCAGGATACTTTTTCATTTTACGAATTAAAAATGGGGAAACACACCATTACATTACTAGACTAAGTAATGTACTATAATGATGTATTCAATTATTGATTTTATAGCAATTAATGCATTTCATTATGAATTAATTGAAGGAGCAAACATGATACACATTTTTCATCATAATGTGGGTTTTATTAATAATAGTGGATCGGCACAACTAGCAATTAGCAGCGGACAAGAAACTATGTGCAGAGTACTGATATCCACACACAGCAGTTTCAATTTTGTACCCGCCAAATGTGACATTTATGGGTCACTGTGTTATAATCGATGTGATGGTAACTTTGATGTTGTTGGATTACTTGGAAATGTTCGATATTACTTCAAAATTGTTTCGTTGGGGTATTACTCAGATTTTACCTTTAATGGGCCAAAATCACTCCAAAGTACTATGTACGATGGATTTACGCATTTAATTGTTTTTAGATAATTTGGTTCCAACCATAACTTTTGAACAAAATAATAATATAAGACACATACAGATTAAATATAACGGACAAAAACATAGGTCTGAATTGGTGAATGGATTAAAATGTGTGGTTGTAATGAGAGAAATGTTATCACCATCAGAAGCAAAATACTTCCAAATATGCGGAGATAAAATCTACTGTGTTACACAGTGTAAAAATGTTGGTCATCACACATCACAAACTAGAGACTACATCGTATATTCGGTTAAAGTTTTAGGAATGATGGATGGCTATGTTAATCATCAGAATGTTGGTATACTACAAACGGTGTTACTTGTGTTCAAGTTGTTTAGAATACACACAATCTGCGAACCCATCTGCAACTGTAAATCATGAAAATGTTATGAATTATAGTCCTGAAAAACATGTCACATCAACTAAAAAAGTCAGCGAAATAATCCAAGAAGCAATGGACCAACATGATGAACTGGTGTTCAAAAAGAAATTTCCCTTCAAAACTTACAGAAAGGCAACGTCCTCCAATTCTAAAAAAAACGTTCCAGTTACTCAATATTCGTCGAACAGACAGGTCGCAACTCAACAACGAACCGCTGGATTTCTCAAACGCCCAGTTGAAGTGGTTGATGTGCCCATAAAATCCCCAGCAAAGGACGACGGAACTGTTAAACCGAACAGTAAAATCAATTATTGTTGTGATATGTTGTTTAATAATAATAAACCGTATACCTGTTCTAATGGTTGTACATCCCTTTAATTCATATCTCTTGTGAAAGTTTTTGAACTAATTAGTTATTTATTTGTTCTATAGTTGATTATTAAACTAGCTATATCTCTAGTTATTTGACTTAATTAGAGGTTGGATTTATTTTATTGAACATGGCGTGTAGTAAATGATGGAAGTAAAAACAGTCCTGTACAGCCACCCAACAATAACAAACCAATTCCTTCTCCTCCTATTAACAACATACCAGTAATACCAAACACAAAAGCACCAACTACACAGGCACCAGTCAATTCTCCCAACATTGACAACAAGCCAGACTCCAGTGAACATAAAGACAGCGAAAATACCCCCGATAATCAAACCGAGCCACCACCACTAAGTTAGACTACACTTGTACAATAAGAGTTTAATGATGAATAACCAACTCTTTAACGAGGATCAATTTTTTTTCTATAGAACCCAGTACGCCTGGAACACAAACTCCAGATCCAAGCGGAAGTAATAAAAAGTTGATTAAAAATCTCACTTATTTTAGATGTTCAAGGTAAACATTCGTTCAGATGTTTCATTTTCAAAACCAATAAAAATATTTAGACAATTCAAAAGACGTAT
Source organism: Merluccius productus (assembly GCA_027122695.1). Classification (NCBI taxonomy): domain Eukaryota; kingdom Metazoa; phylum Chordata; class Actinopteri; order Gadiformes; family Merlucciidae; genus Merluccius; species Merluccius productus. The sequence goes on from JAOPJI010031217.1 coordinate 29,668, forward strand.
CCAGCGTTAGTAACAAGTAATGCGTATTGTTGTGCCATTTTTACTGATATTTTTACAGATCGTCAAGCATAATCATTGCTGTGTAATCCATGATTTTTATTTGACTTTAAATATAATTTAGAGTGAGTGTCGTCGTGGTAGGAACTATTTTAGTCATTGCAATAGGCTCCTTCTATAGAAGAAGACAATGGCGCGTTATTCACGTTCTCTAGTAGAAAATATCTTAAAATATACTAGCTTACCCCCATTAGTCATTTGGTCTATTTATTTCATTTTGATAATTTCCTATTGCTTTTCTTCGCAAGTAGCGGAGTTATATAGTAAATATTAACACTTGATAGGAATGTTCACCAATTTGTTTGACTCTTCTAACGCTCATTTTAATGATACCCCTTAAGGTTTATGGGGTAAAATTAACCCCTTGTTTTACTGTATAAAAATATTAAAAAAATGAACAGGTGTTATTTGAAAATATTAAAAGTTTTGTATTTCAGGAACATTATAAAATATGCAAAAAACCATGCAAGTTAAACTGCATTAAGCCAATTAATGTCGCCACCAATCATGCCCGGCTAACTCGGGGATTTTTATGAAATATATATGTTGATTTCTTAGTACAATTCAGGCTTTTCGCGCATTTTTAGACAAGTTAATAAGGCTCAATAAATTCTACTTCACACAATCAAAGCAACTGTCAGAGGAATGTGCGGGACAACAATATTTATGGCAACAGCCACATTGTTGAGGTATTTTCTTTTTTTGCTCTCTCGCAAGCGAAACATCTTCATTGTTTCGCAGTTATATACCCAGATTAAATCGGAACTTGATTTTTTAGAAGTAAGTTTTATCACTTTAGTGGGTGAGTTTCTGGATAAAAAGAGGTTCATAGAGGTTTCGGGCGATTTCTTTGAGGAATGCGCGTCTACTTTTTGTTTGATCATTATGTGTATCCTTATATAATGCAAAGGTGTTAACCAAAGATAAGCCCATCATATTAAAGAAAACCACCATAGGCCATCTTCTGGCAAATCGGAAAAAACCAGATGCAAGCATCCTACCAATAGTATCGACCCCACCTTTAGTTTGGTTATATCCCAGTCTATAATGGGCTTAAATTTGAAGGTTTCGTCACAAACCGACTCTTCATTGGTTCCTGTTGTTAGTAGAACGACTGCTTTACCTTGTTTACAAACATACGAAGCCATCATGTACTTTTTAAAAAACAAAGGTTGTGCTATAAAGTTGTCTTTTGGTGGAAGGTAACAAACAGCCAGCTATCTCCTTTTGTTTGTTCGTAATGCTCCCAAAAATATCAATTTTTATCTAGCAGTTTGATTTTAAGCGAAAAAGAAGGACAAAATTCTCTGCCACGACGTTTCTACCATAATAAAACAATGTAGTCGACAATGATAGACCTACACTTTCACCAACGTTGAATTGTATCAACATTTCAAAGTTGTTTTTTTCTCAAGTGTACACACTTATGTTATAAACACAACTTGACGAAGAACCAACAAACAAAAAAACTTCCGGTCATATTTTGCTGGCGTCATAGGATACACTGCCTAAAAGATACGAGTTGTTCATAAACTTTAACATCTTAGATCGGAGCACACTTACCCACTGATCCCATATATCCCACATATCAAGGGTCGGAAAAACTGTCACCATCCCTTCGCTGAAATCTTGTGGTTTGTGGTGTAATCATCAAAATGCAGCGATCTAGACATCTGTTTGAAGCGAAGCACTGAAAAAAGTCTTCGAGTTATCTCCTGGTCTTTTTTAACAGTGAAGAATTCACACAAAGGGGTCCCGTGTCTATCTCTGTGTGTCGTCATTGGCACAACAAGGTCCATGTACCCCGAAACTAAATTTCATCCATATCATACCAATCATGTTTGAACTGGCGTCTTCCAAAATTGTTGGGGTACTTTATTATGGAATCGTAAATCTCGGCAGTGACAAACATCAATGTACATAGAAGCAGAGATTTTATCTTTAGTACAGTGTATGATGTGGTAATATGGGAGTAGATCACTCATTTAAAACGATCAATATTTAAAATTTCGCGCAACACAATATTTCGTTTATTTTTAACTAAGAAACCCGCGGTTAATTATACCCCAATAACTTTAGAAGATAACCTAATAATTAATTTTGTATGTTTGTTAGATTATTAATTTAAAAATACTGAATTAAACTTTGCGTCGATTTATCACATAAGCTTAAATATAAAGGTGTTCAATTATTTTTGAAAAAGCTGTCATTTTGGGTATCTACTATATATATAAAAGAGTAGCGTCCGTGTGTCTGCCCACACCAGTACGCATGTGCAAACTCTGTTCTCATTATTTACGCGTGTTTAGTGTGTGTAAATTATATATGTAAAAAGAACTCTTAACAACGTACTTAATGAGCTACTTAGAAATTTCACAGCACTTATAGTTTTAGAGATATGAAGAATTTAAAATCGGGATTTGGATTAAAATGGAGATTAACCTTATTTTTCATATGAT
>JAOPJI010031304.1:0-16733 GCA_027122695.1 Merluccius productus
TTAGCATAATGTGAAAAAAAGCTTTACGGGGATTAACTAATTTTTCTCGCACCCCCAAAAACTGATTCTCGCACCCCAAATCGGGAAGCGCTGATTTACAGAAATGAAACAAATTTTACACAAATAATTGACATTATAATTGACATTATAAAAGATAAAAATACAGACTAATTAAAGTTGAAAAGCGGTAGCCATTGGCAGTCAAATTCAGTTTTGAAAGGAATACGCGCACGCATATTTTACAATTCAATCACGCACCTTTTTAGAAAAACTACAGTGTTTAGGTCCACAAATCTGTCATATTTAACTAATTGTGGCTCATAAGTGCGCTAGCGATGACCATAATTAGTTAAATACCACTAAAACTAGCGGATCGTCGTTTATTTACCATACACTAACCAGTTGCAATTTGAAAAGCAACGAAAAGGTCCAGCTTGCGGCAGCACAAAAAATACCGCCAAACGTCCTTAACAAATATGATCGACGTCGTCAATTGCAGTCGATCTACTCCGACACCACGATCTATGTCGACGCCCAATCGTTATGGCCGAACATTTAAAACAACTTTGCTCTCTCCTTGCTGTAACCCCTCACAAGTGCACAAACCGTTCATTTTGGCGTTTAGAAATATGTGGTGAATGATGCCAATCGACCCGTCAGGCCCATCACCGATACGCTTCTAAAAGTGGAAAGTCCCTGCAAAATATTAGATTCAAATATTTTCTACACGATTGACTGTTACAATAAGAAGTTAAAAAGCGACAATGCGATAACAGTACTTTACCATTACCCGATCTTTAAATATTAGCACGCAAATCGTGCATGGCTCGCCGACGCAATAAAATTGGATTTTTAGGGTTTGATAGATAAATACACCTGTGTGGGAGAAAAGAGCATAGAAAAGTCTGCTGCAATTGTCGGTCTTAAATTGCCCCTGGCCGACAAAGATAAAAAGGATTAGTTTCGAAACTGATAACTTTATAGAGTTTCTTTTGTTTTTATAGATTGCATTTATCGCTGTGAATTTTCTTTGAATGTGAATTTGCGTAAACTTTTTGTTAAAAGGGTATTCGTCGACTTTCGTTCTGTTGAAAAGTCTCAATCAGGTTGCCTGTGCTCACCACAATCGATCTCACTATCTGTGAGTGTTTCTGAAACAACTGACAACTATAGTGTACTAGCTTGGATACCTAAAGACACTGTGTTAGTATAACAACCCATTGTACCAACAATAGAATATCGAACAATCAACGTTGTACTGGCGAATCAACTATGGACATACCCCTAGCAAAGACCTACTACCCAACTGAGGACGAATTCAGCGACCCTATGACCTACCTCGAATCCATCAAAGTGGAAAGTGAGCAATTTGGCATCATTAAAATTGTTCCGCCAAAGGTAATGAACTATGTGTCACCACCAGCAGCGTATTCACACATTTACCAAAGAGCTTCAAACCTCCCTTCAGTATTAATCCAGCATCAAGAAAAATCAAAACTAGAAAGCAGCATCTGAATCGCGTTGAAGTAGTCTTTCACAATCATGATTGTCCAATGAATTATTGTCTATCAATGTAGGCAGGAACACGACTGAAATTCTGTTTCTATCACAACATCTCGTCCATGATGGAAATACTTTCTATGAGGCCTGCTCTCCCTATCGTCAATCACAAATGCATAGACTTGTACAAGTTGCACCAAGTTACAGCTATATCCTTTGGAATGTTCACGGTGGGATTTAGAGTGTGAATAAATTCGGAGGTTATGTTGGGATAATCGATAAGGCCTTTGACACTTTTAAGTCAATTACAAAAGATGTACTCATCACCCTCTCGTTTGACTGGTGACGTGATAACTGTTACTCGCTTTAGTCGGGCTACATGCTAAAGTTTGGGAACAGAATAAAAAAAATCATCGTTCAAATTTTGTACCCTTATTCTAGATTGATGGGAACACTAAAAGTATTTACAACCATATTTAAAAATATTTGTGTGGACTTCAACTCTACTGAAATGTTATTTCATTAATTCCTTACTTGGGCGCGTTTTAATTGCTCAAAGCTGTATTTTTAAGTTAACATTAATGTGCACAACTCACCCAACTCGCTACACAACTATCTAACATAGCTCTAATGTCTACATAGTTATTCATCTCATACATCATCAGAAAATTTTCAAAAACATTTCATCGTGTTGCGCACGCATGTTAGTTTTTAAAAATTAATTTGTTTAATTCGTAAAGTAAAACGCCAACATGAATTTAAGGCAATCGATACGAAACTAGGTAAATTCACCAATTAAAACATATGTTAATCGAAAACAGACGGTGAATTTTAACGTATTTATTACCAAAACACCGATTTTTTTCTTTTCACAATGAAAAATTAAATAGCGTTGAGCAATTTGCACACGACATTGAACACATTAACTGCAGCGAAATAATATCACTTCGATGTAACTAGTGACCATCCACAACATATAGTTACATGCGCACTTACCAAATTTGAGATTTAAAACATTGTTAATAGTGTTCATTGTGTACATTTCCACTAAGCAATAATTATACATAGACGCTAGAACATGGGGAGCAGGAAGTTAAGTCAAAAAGAAAGAGAAAAGTCTCGCAAGACAAAAAGCGGATAACAACCAGCAGCGATGCTGAAGTCATTCGATGCCAACATTGTTTGGCAGAACTTGCAAAGAGTGAGGTTGTCGACTACCTTCAACCTTACGTGAATTCGCCTAACTTCAAATGTGAAGCTTGCACTGTGAAAGTGATTTCAGTGTTTTTAATTATACGATCAAATCTTTGAGGAATTCAAACTCGTTGCCTACGACAATACTTATGCCTTTGATGAAGATGACCATTGCGTCTACACTCTCAATAGCTTCAAAAAGAAGGCCGATACTTTCAAATCCAAATACCTACAAGGCGCGGTACTCACAGCACTGTTATGTTTGGTGTAAATGGCGTGATTAGGAAAACCTCGAGCCTGACCAAATAGAGCAACTATTTTGGAATTTAGTAGATAACTATCAACACGATGTATAATGTGTGACTTTGGCATTTGTGCATTGATGTTAGATTGAAGTGGAGTATGGCGCCGACCTCGCTTCGTCTACTGTTGGGAGTGGATTTCCAAGTGAGTTGTTGATTCTCCATTACTGTGTTAAGTGTGCTACCTGATTGAACACTATTTTGTAGCAAAATCACCAAAAACTAACACCAACGCTCCAGTAAACCCATTGCCATGGTGTAATTATTGGAAGGTTTTTAGCTGTACAACGAATACATCAACTCCTATTGGAACCTAAACAATCTGCCTGACCACCCAAAGTCTTCTCTCAAATACATAAAAGCTAACATCTCAGGCATCAAAGTTCCATGGGTGTATGTGGGAATGTTGTTTTCTTGTTTTTGTTGGCACGTTGAAGACCACTGGAGTTGTTCCATCAATTACAACCATGCGTAAGTGCTGACAAGACGCCATCCCTCCTCATAGTTGACTTTTGACGGCCAATTTAGAGGTGACATTAAGACGTGGTATGGTATCCCTAAGAGTGACGCCGATGCTTTCGAGCAACTCTTCAGGACTCAATACAGCCCACTCTTTGAAAACCAAAATGACCTCACTCACCAGTTGGTCACCACCATCAACCCTGGAACCATCAAAAAGTCCAACATTAAAATATTCAAAATTCACCAACAAGCTGGCGAATTTGTTGTCACCTTTAGTCGAAGTTATCACGCTGGATTCAATCAAGGCTACAATGTAGCGGAAGCCGTTAACTTTTGTTTCGATGAGTGGGTGTCACTCGCTAGACAAGCCGTCATCAGTTATCAAAAAGATCAACGGACTCCAGTTTTTAGCCACGACGCTTTCATTTTTGAGCTTACATACCAATTACTTAAATTCACACCCGACAACACCAAAAATCATAAGATGAGTTTTACAAGACCACTAACCTTCTCCCATGAGATCATTGAAAACACCAGAGAACAACTTTTTGATATTCGAGAACGAGCCAAAAGGCTAGAGACAAACACGCATACTGTACTGCGAACGGGAACCTGTAATAAAATTGTTCAATAACATTTAGGCCAAGGTTGTCCAACTCGACCCCAGAGACAGGCACTTTCTCCGACATTCTTCATCTAAATTCAGCCACTTTTATGACGAGAGAACCGACGTCCTGTGCTCAACGTGCAAAACTATCTGTCATGTTGGCTATGTTTCATGCGAAAATCATCCCACAGTTAAACATGGATGCGAAATGCACATGTACGATATGTGCGACTGCGACGGCTCTCACAAGACCAAATCGTATGGCCTCTTTCTAAAATGGCGAAGAGTGCCACCAAATTTTAAATTTTCTTAAGTAGTTCCCTCCTAATAGTAACTTTGATATGTTCTGTAATGGACCTTAAACTTAATATCGGTCCATTTATATTAAACGAAAATAAATGGGGTTCTAATAAATGCTAGTTAGGTTGGGGCACTTTATTGTCATTTTGCATTGGATGTATTAACGAACCATTTAGTATACGTTACACGTCGCAGCAGATTTCCAGTCTGATCAATAGATTAGACGAGATGCTACTACAGTAAATAAACCAACTTCACTTTCACCATGAACCACGTTCTTCACCTACGTTTATTCGGTTCAACTCGTTTTTTTCGCGTGTGCGTATAAATGACAGTTAGGCATGATCGAAGGCTGGTTCAGTTATTGACCGGTTCAAAAAATTGCCGATAGCAAAGGTTCATGACGGTCGTCACGATCAACTTGATCAAGACAACTTTGAGCAACCGACAATTTCCCTCAGCGTCTTTTCATCTGCCCGTTATCTGCAACTAACTATCATGTGCCTGTGTCTATCTCTGAGTTTCTAGTTGATGTTGGATGTTAATTTGACCAGATTGCTGGCGCTTTATCAAACGTACGTAATAGTTCTGTATTTTCAAGCCGATACATATTATGTCAACTTTGAAGCACAGTTCCATTGTTTTACTCGCTTCTATCTGTCTAGTTGTGATAGTTCAAGTCTTTCATTGTATAGTGTGTTTTTAATGACTGGGGTCTGCCATTTTATTGAAAACTCAATGAGTGCACACAACTTGAAAAGTAAAAGCTTGACTAGTTGCTATTTTGTACACACGCTAAAAAGACAGTTTTATTTCGGTACATACGCCAGTTATGCAGGGTTTCAACTATTAGTAGTTGCTATTAGACATATTACATGGCAGACCTCAATAGTTAATGTTCTTATCTAATATCCACAATAAACAAGACACAACTCAGAAAAAGGAAATTCGTAGCGATTACAAAAAAAACATAAATTAAAATTGATTGATCAGTAGCGCTAAAGTCCAGCATTGCATGTGAATTTTAAGTGCACCTTTCATATTATAACTTTATTACATTGGATGGAATGTTTTTAGTTATAATTTTTCAACAAACAGTATAACGCGATTCTTAACTTGTTAAGTTTAATGCACATTACAGCACATCCTTGATACATATCATTTCTTAAAAAACAATTTATTGGCTTAGCTACTTTTAAATTACGTTTGCTAATAATAACCTGATGTAAACATACTTCAATTAGCTCAAAATAACTCATCATTAATAAGGCTAACGAATCTGTCTTTTGATTATACTTGAACTTAAAAGAAACAAATTGATCAAAAGCATTTGTATATTGGGCTGACGTGGAAATAAATCCAATAAAGAACTATTCAATCAATGACTAATTTGATACTAAAAAATAGATCAACACGTCTGAATATTAACATCGAAGTAAATCACTAAGGTTTAGTTAGATGGATGGATACTTGGCTTGATTTTAAATTTTAAACGTAACAATGAATATGAGAGAAAATTTTTATTAGTGCTGGAAAGTTATGACTTAAGGTAGGCAAGAGATCTACCAAGCAATTGGCCATCACCATGAACACACGCTCCAATATGAACGCTTTTAATGTACTGAAATATAAATAAGTTACCACATTTCAAGCAAATTTGATGACCCCTGAAAAGAGCAAACTTAAACAAATATACTCGGGAAATTTAGGTAAAACAAGAATCATAACGAAGCGACAATTGGAATAACAAACACTCAAAAAATCTATGTGTGTAGTACATAATAACTATAAGGCTTATAACACGATGACAATAGTATCCAGGAAGGGTTTTAAACAAAAGAAAATGTAAATGAACAAAATTATAGCATTCTATAAAAGGGGCAGTCAATGGCACGAGCGCAGTTTTTATGCTAATAAATTACATAAATGATTTATATAACTATAATTAGCATTACAAAAAGTGAAATTGAATAAAATCTTACAAGATAATGAAAAAATGATTCCACCGGGGGTCGAACCCGGGACCTCAAGCGTGTAAAGCTTGCGTGATAAACCACTACACTATGGAATCAAATTGCGCATTAAAAAATCTATAATACCCTTCATATACTCAATGTCTTTAGAGCAGAACTTCTCAAACTGGAGATCGCAAATAAATTTATTCTACCTGAGGGTGGTCGTGAGTGAAGAAAGTTTGAGAAGCGTTGCTATAGAGAAACAATGTACGCTGGATTAGTTGACCACCTATTAACTTAAATTTTTTTGATTAAGTCAGACCAATACTCAAATAAGTCATCGAAGTATCTGTGGTGGTCGGTCACATGCAAAATATTCAGTTGAGTTACGTGAGTGCAATGAAAACTGACTCGTACTTTGGAATATAAAATAATAGTATTCCTGCATTATTGCTATGGTCTTATAACTATTAGATGTTTCAGTTTTGGGCTTATAGTATGTCTGCTTGTTGATGATAGTTTAGAATACCGAATCATAAACTTTTGCGAATGATTTACTAACATAAGATATTTGATATTAAAAATATAATAGTTTTTAAATGATTGATATAATTTTCTTAGAATAAAAATAAGATGGATCAATCAGTTTAAATGTAACTTACAGTATTCAGTCACCACAAATTAATTTCGAGGGTTGGCTGATAACCATTTGACTTCAAGGAAGATTGTGGAACACCTTTGCGTTAGTTTTATTCAAAAATTGTAAAAGAAACAGTTGTCTTGATCGAATGTTAGTGAAATGATAACAAATTTGAGAACATCGGATTAGAAAAATTAACTACCCACAGCTATATAATTGTATTTTTACCGAAAGCCAAACTAATTACCATGGTAAATTAACACCAAGTTATAGCAACTTGTTACTTCCCTGCTACTACCATTGATAACTAGTCATCACAACAAAATAAAAGGATTAAGACTTGAGTTATCGTTTGTTGTTTAGTTTTATCATTTGCTAGCGCGAAATCACCGGCGTTGCCCAGTTACAATTAAATTAATTTTTCAATTAGTTGGTTGATTTTAGAATTGAAAACAGAAACCTATTCAATAGCGCTTAAATATATTCAACACGTTTCAAAACTTCAGCTATTAAAGCCTGAAAAACACATAATAAACAACGAACAATTAATCAAAAACAGTGTAAATATATAAATTAAGTTAAAACACATAATTCATTTGGAAAATAATAGTATTTTTGGGAGAGAATCATATAAAAAATAAGGTTAATCTCCATTTTAATCCAAATCTCTATTTTAAATGCTTTGTATCTCTAAAACTATACTGACTGTAAAATTCCTAAGTAGCGTATTAAGCACGTTCTTAAAAGTTTTATGTACGCATATAATTTACACACACTAAAAACGCTTAAATAATGAGAACAGGGTTTGCACATGCGTGCTGGTGTGTACAGACACACGGACACTCCTCTTTTATATATGTAGTAGATTTATTTTGAATTGAAATTTTGATCAAAAACTGCCAATTCACGTCGAGATGCTGCAGTTTTTGCCCCGTGTGTGAGTAATCGGAACTAAAGAAATATACAGAACATTGTTGTAAGTGGTGAACTCAACTAAGTAATTTATGCATATATTTGCTGTAATAGATTAACAAACGACATCAATTTAAAGTTCGGTTTCTTATAATAATTGTTGAAAATTTAAAAAAGGTAACGCAGGACAAATAACCACATGTTAATATATTATTTTGCAAATCTCAAGAGAACTTTGCATAAAAAGTACACGCTGAGTTGTAACAACCATCAATGTTTACATTAATTTGGATTTTTAAATGAATAGCTCTTTAACTAGTTTAAGGTTTTGATACTAACCCATAAGGAACCCTAACAAAGCACAATGTTATGCTGTATAGCCCGCAGTGAGATGTAGTGGCGATTAAATAGGTGGATCTTACTTAATTGAAATCTATAAGAATTTACTTGTATACAGCGATACAAAACATAACATTCTTTTAAATTATTATCATTCAAGATTGAATTATGAATCTTTTTGTCAACAAAAAAGATCCTGCTTTCTGCTTCCATGTGTGTACTAAATCTAGATTGTGGAAAGGTGGTAACTATTTTATTTTTTTTGATAATAATTAATCACAACAATGTTAAAGGGTTTTTGGTGCGCATAAACACGATGATTTATCAATACTTGAAATATGTAGTGGCAATATGTTCGAATATAACGATTATACGTGGTTAGAACGATTCATACCTAATAATTGCCACTCTACTTAATGAATGCCGAAATTCATAAATACGACTCTATTTTCGTTTACGCATTACCATGACATTGACAATAACTACGAGAATGAGTACCACAACCACAACTACTCCAATGATAACACCCGTTGACATACCTGTGGCGCTAGACTTAATGATAGTTGCCTTATCCGAAAGGCGTGGATCAGTTAAAGCGTAACCAATCAACCAATCAACATAATCATTCTATGTGGGGTTAAAAAGAAAGAATTAATTCGACTAATTTGGTGGTTAGTTACTTTTAAATTGACATTTAATTTGTTTTTCTTGGTTATGTACCTTGAAGTTCCAAGGTCTTGCTGTCTGAATCTACAGAGAAATTGGTATTCGGCTAGGCTTTTCTTAAAATATCAATTCAATATTTAGTAGCCCATTTTTAGATACTGCTGTGGCTGAAGGTTTTAATGACTTGCATTCTAAATTAACTAAATCTTCCGGTACGTTGAATGTAGTTGCTGTCCCAGAGGAAAGTTCGCTTGATGGATAGTAGATCTAAAGTTCATTTTAAAAAGGAAACTTCAGTGGCTTGATACTATGAACGTCTTTACGTCAGTATGTATATCGAAAGTAGTTGACTTTACGTTCGCTTTACATATGGCCTTCCCCACAGTTTTGTCATTATTTATAAATTCCTGTACTTTTTTTTTGCAGGGAAGTCCAGAATATGTAGATTCAACTTTGTAGGGATACAGCATAATGTTGTCAGCTGTACTAACTTCACATCTTTTATCACTTTCACCGTATATATTTGGTAAGCTGTAATCAATAAATCCCGCTGAGCATTCAGCTGTTGCTGAGTAAAGGAAGTCGGGGTACTCAATAAGTTTTTGATCCTATAAATAGTCATTTCATTAGAAGAATAAAAACTATTTTCATTACCCCTTTTTTTCCTAATTTCAATAATTCTTTCTCCAAGTTTGAACGAAAGTCCCAAGCTACAAATTTCACTTCCTCGTTATTCAGGATTATTTTAGCAACTTTGACTCCTTTGGGTAAACTACTGCCTTCTTTAACAATATATCCTAGCAATAAACCAGGTTGCGTAAAGAACATGAAGCCATTAGTTTCTTCTTTGGGTTGCTAAAGTGTGAAATAATGATGAAAAAAATATGAATTATTGCAGGTGTCATACTCCCATATGTTTAAGATAAAGCAATCGGTATCCCACCTCAACTTCAGGGTCTACTACAGTGAAGAATTCTCTTCCTTTTATTTTTGAATGTTTCTTAAACACCTCCGATATTTTTTTTTGAAAGTCATTGAAAATTTTAATATCGCTAAACCTTAGGTGTGTGTACCAAATTAATAGTCATTGGTAATATATTCTATTACATTTCACCATAGCGAGTGGAACCACCATGATATTCAAAATGAATTGCATCGAGATTAGAGTCTTTAACATGGAGTAAAGTTTTCACATAATTGATACACTCTGTGAGTATTTTGATAAGGACACCAACATTTCCTGATGGTAGTGAAAATTTGTCTAAAAGTTATAGATTCAACTAATTATATGTGCAATGAGAAATACCATTAGAACATATTTCGTGACTTCTCACTTCTACACTAGAGGAATCACCAGCTGAGTCGAATTCATAAACAAAGGCCTTCATTTTATCGTTGATGTTATGAAATATTGCGGAATACTACCATAGATAATGAAATTGTTGACTGATTATGTTTTTTACTATTTTATCACCATTACTTTCTGAGTAGGTAACAAACTGAACTATTAGAAGTAGAACCAGTAGCATTATTTTTGTAGGTTGTGTTTATCGCAGAATACAATATTTGGAAAGTAGCCAGATTAGATTTAGTTATTTCCGATTTGATTTAATTATCAGCTATTAACGGAAACGCCAAAAATATCAGTCTTGGAATTGTTTCTTTGGAATAAATGATTAGTACACCAAATTTTGAATAGTTTTCCCTGCAATATTTACATTCGCATATATCACAACTACAGCAATTGTATTTTGGAACAAAGCTTCCGACTAATTGTATTTCTTGTCTGTATTAATACATATATTAATCGACAGCTATATGGGTATCATTAGGTATTGTTGTGATATTTTTCTAAGTGAACCCTTTCAACGTCAACATATGTAACTGTATATATTTGTTGTAGACCAGTTGCTGCTGACTTACAGCTCACAATGCACATATCAGAAATGGTTTTTGAATTGTTCATTAGGGCCATTAACTGTAGTATTATGATACGCTAGTGGATTATTCGCAACAAATGACTATCACAAGACTCATTACAAACTATTAGTATATTTAAAGCTATAAATATCAAGGGTAATATATACTAGTTTATATTGGATTATCCGTATGTGTAATTACAACGTTCATTCTGGACGTTAACTTTGACAAAACTCAGAAATAACCTATTTGGAGTCAAATAGAGTACCATTGTTCGTGCACATATATCCCAAAAATTATTTTTTGTCCAGAATCCGAATATAAATTACAACGTTTCCGATAGGAATTTATTGTGCGTGTGTGTGTGTTAGGATTAGGGTTTTGCCAAAAACGCACACATTTTTAATGACTGTCATTGATAGTGATTTGAATTCTTCACGACTTGAAATAAAGATCTCCAACCATTTTTATATAATAAACGAATATCGTTCAGAAACTACAGTTTTATCATTGAACGTTCATAATAAATCACATCTGATGTTCATAGCAATTCTGAACGTTAAATTTTTGAATGAACCCACAAACATTTCCATGGAAACATTATGTGGACGTGACACGCATAAGAATCTTCTGCTGTGTACAATTTCTCAATACAAATTCGCAATATCATTACTGTGACACATATATTGACATAGCTAAATAGTATTCATTCGAACGTGATTTTTTAATACTGATGTTGAGTATATGCAGATAAAAGGAAATTGCAAAAATTATAACGCGCTTTAAAATTTGAAAACTTTCAAAATACGCCACCAGGTAAGAAAAACAAGCTAGCGACCAACACCATAACTCTGTATGATTGAAACTACACAATGGTATATTTAATTAGTTCGATCCAATGTGTCTTCAAAATCGTCACCATGTCACTTCCTTCTTCGACACACGATGATTACAGTAACCAACACGACCAGAATGATGGCGCAAACAATTCCAATAATAACAAACATGGCAACTTTTGACAGAGTTTTGTTGTCAGCTTTACGTATGATTGCCTTTTTCGAAGAGCGAGGGTCAGACAAAGCGTAACCAAACAACCACTCGTTGTCTACATCCTATTTGATGTATAACGAGTAAACGACCAACCGATACAGTCAATATGTACATGAAAAGTGGAACTTAGGCCGTGCTGTTGAGTGAGATAATTTGACGTTCTTATCATTTCCTGTAACTTTGCACAGTAATATTTAAACTGCTGCAACGTTATCTAATATAAACAGCGATGAAACCGCGAAGAAATATTTAAATACGCGTGGCATGTAGTGATGAACTTCAGCACAATCTTTATCAATCAACTTTTGCAGTTCTTCATAAGTTTGTAATGGCGGAACGGAAGAAAACTGATGCATTGGGGAAAAAATCTATATTATATTAGTAATAGAATAGCTCATTAGGAGTTTACTTTGAAATTGTTGTTGGCTGCAACCATTGGGAAAGTGGTGGTCTTCACGAATAATTCACAAATAGCCGACCAAGTGACTTGCTGACTGTTTAACGTTTTAAAAACTTTGCGTCTACATTTCTCGCTCGAGTAAGAATATGAATGTACATAACAATAAACACGTATTTCGTGCACGTAGTTAGAATCACATCGGTTGCTACCAGGTTTAAACATGGTAGTCAGGATGTAATTAAAAAACGAGCAAACACATTCATATTCTAATTCAAGTTTAACTCCATCAAAAATATGGCTTTCTGGGTTCTAAAAATATACATATACCTAGTGATGGTGTTATGTTCAGTGGTGAGAGTTACTGCAATTATGTTTGTTTCCTTCGTATTGAGCAAGAGTGATGAATAATAATCCCAAACAACAAATTTCAATTTTCGTCTATTCCAGACTAGTGTGTTAACTTTGGTGTTCTTTGGCAACGTTGTGGTATCGTCAACAATGTAGCCAAGTATCAAAGAAGGCCCACTAATGAACATGAATCCACCAATTCCTTCATCCAATTTCTATTATGACAATCCAATGAAAAAGAGACAATGTCGAAGAATGAGCTACATTTTGGTGCTGCAGATAGAGCAATCGGGATCCCACCTCAGTTACAGGATCCATCACAGTAAAGAACTTTCTTCCGCCAATTTTCGAATAGCTTCCAAACTCAATGCGGATTTTTTCTTCGACAACATCAAACGATCGTTTGTTTCTTAATCTTATAGTTAGTTGTAGTAGTGGACTATGAGCAAATGATGTTGTATTACAGTAATGGTTTCCATAAGTTTCCACCAAGGTACTCGACGTGAAGCTTCGACAAATCTGAATCTCTGACAAACTTCAACGCTTTTATATTATCTATGCACTCCATAAGTATGTTATCAATTGTGACTATTGTCACTGGTCCACGGTCGCCTAAAAGCAACGTTTAACCAGTGTGCCTACTACATGTCCATTCAAAGTGATACCATCATAACAACGGATGTAGTGAACTTTTTTAATGCCACTGGATTTGGTGGTTGGGATTATTTTATAAACAGCCGCCATCATCTCATATTCAATGCCATTATTTATGTCGTGTATTACTGCCGAATACTATTATAGGTATAGAATACTTTAGCTGAGACTAACGTTTCTTACTTTTGTATTGACATTACTCGACGAGTATTTAGCAAATTGAAATATTAAAACAAGAACCAACATCTTCGTTATGATAACTGGAGAGTACCGTCGGAAACAATAATTTCATAAAACCCTGATTAGATTTGCATTAATCTCTACCTGAAGCAACTGCCATGGAAAAATAAGGGTGCCGTCGGTAATTTTAATTGTACTGGTTTCAAAAATTCAGCACACTCACAATAACGATTTAATCAAATATCATTTATTGTTAGTTTCAGTGCCAATGTTTAGAGCATATCTAGCATATTCACGTGTATCAATTTTCAGCCTTTTTACTGAAGCCAACGATTTCCAACTCTTTTATGACGATATCGTATTTAATTTAAAAATATGGCGCTCTCCTACACACAACTAATTTCCTGTGTTTCAAATATCCAGTGTACCACACATTAGTGGGTCGCTAGCACTCGGTTCGAAGACAGTAAAAATGATTTTAGCCTCGGCATAGATAAATAATGCAACTCTCAATTTCACCAACCAAACAAAACTCAACCACACGCGCGATGCGATAATTAAAATTAAACTCCGAATACTTTCACATCCTTAGAACCCAACAATACTGTTTTCTACGAAAACTCCGCCACATGCAGCGAGCGCTAATAATGGTGTACTAGATATAACCCCGATATTGTCCGACTAGTTAACAACCTCTGATCTGTTTGTTATCACACCGTGTTTTTTGACGCGATTCAACCAGATTCGAACACAACAGAGATAATGGTGTTGTGTAAAGTAAAGACAGTGGCAATTTTCATGGATCAACTTAACCCTGAATTGCATACACGCATGCGCAGATCCCATTTTTAATCCCATCAACACCTATTTCTAAAAAAGCTACAGAGTTAAAATTTCAGAATCTGTCATATTTAAATGTTGTGGCTTTGATGAGCCACAACTACTCAAATATAAGTAAAACTGGGGACAAGGAATTAATGTTGTCCGTGAGAATGGCCCTTCTTTTAATGATAAACGTACGCAACAAATTTTACGATAATACACAATAATCGATAGAGTACGTAATGATTAAAGCGCATTTAAAAAAAGAACACTTGCAAGATACTTGTACCCATGAAATACTATGACTAAACTGATTCTATACTAGTGTCTCATTTATTGAGGAACCATCTAATTTTGTCCTCCACTATGTCGTGATTTTGTTTTATTAGATACCACCATAATGACGACAATTAATGCAACGAGTGAAACAACACAAGCTATTCCAATGATAATAATCATCATAAGGCTGATGCCACCTTTGTGAATGGTGGCCGCATTCGGAAGACGCGGATCAGTCATAGCGTAACCAAAGAGCCATTCGTTGTTTACGTCCTACAAGAAATAATATCGAAATATCGAGGTAGACTGCAACGGTCCAGATTTACTTGATAAGTGTAACTTAGTTCATTCTGTTGAATGAAATAATTTGAAGTTCTTATCACGTCTTGAAAAACAACACACGTGTTTAGAAATTCAGCAAAACTTTTCTAAAGTAACAACATTAAATTTAGGTGGCACAGAAGATACCAATGTATGTATGTCGCTGTATTGTTGGCACTCTGTATCAAGCGAATCTTGTAGTTCCTCACTCGTTGTAGGTTTTCCTGGAGGAGAAAAGACATCCGTCGGAATGTAAATCTAGAGTTTGGTGATGGGCGAATTCAACAGTTTTTGACTGTAAAATTCTTTCTTGTGGCGTATATCGGGAAATCAGTCGATTTTACGTATAACTCACAAAAGGTTTTCTGGAAATCTGTCCAACTTTTTATTGTGTTGAAGACTCTTTCTTTACACGCGTTTTCCCTGTATAAAGTCCTTGTCACATAAGGATACAGAAGAATTTGGTCCGTCGAAGTGACACTACATCTCTCTTTGCCAGGATGATATAAATTAGTTTGGACGTGATTCATGTATAAGCTATCACACGCACCAGTTGTATTAACACTACCCACATTGAAGGAGGAATGTTTGAAATGCTATTAATGCTAGGCTGTAGCAAAAATAATGAATACTCTATTGTGTACTTTAGCTAGGTCGCTCTTTTTCAACTTTTCCAACAAACTAAAATAATAATCCCACGCCACAAATTTCGCTCCTTCCCCATTTCGTGTTATTTTATTAATCTTCATATGTTTAGGAAACTTAAAAATATCATCAACAATGTAGCCAAGCAGTAAACCGGGTTCGTTATAAACCATGAAACCATCAACTAGCTTATTCTATTATAAAGTGATTAATTTTCAAATATCAATTGGTGAAATTTGAATTACTGTGTGGTATTGTAAGTGAAGCAACCACGATCCCACCTTGGTTGCAGTATCCAAAATAGTGAAGAAGTCTCTTCCTTTAATTTTGGAATACTTTCCAAAATGATGATTCAGTGATTTGACCTCCAGATTTATCGCTTTTTTATTAGTTAATCTTGTTGAATTATATGAACATTAAACTTTATTGGTGTGGTGATGTATTACAGTGCCATTTTCCACAAGAAACCACCGAGATACTCATAGTGAATCGTCGACGATTTTGACACTCTGACTTCTTCTATATTTTTCACGTAGGAAATGCATCCTTGAATTATCTGAACTATTTGTGATACTGTGGTTATGTCGAATTTGTCTAGAAGTAACATTCAGATATACATATACTTTGAATCTATCATGAGGGGATACTTTCATAACATTGTCCATAGTGCACTTTTCTTATACCGGATGGCGCATTCGGCGCGTTCACTTCATACACGTAAGCCATCATTTTGCTGTTTGTGTCATGTATTATCACCGAATACTACCATGGATGGGTTAATTGTGAATTGTGAGCAAAGACAACTACTTTTGTATTTTCAACTTCACTTTCGGAGTATTTCATAAGCTGAATCACTAATAGTAGGAATGGTGTCGTCATTGTCGCTAGTTATATTTTTCTTCGAATGCAATTTCTTTTCAAAGGAATCTGTTTAACTTTAAATCAGCCCCGATTCTAACCTATTTTTATTAATCTTCATAATGATTACTCTGAAAACATCATTAGTATTCAAATTTCAGTAAATTGGGAATACGTACCCATAAAACAGCATTATAAAATGGGGGTTCACTTTTTAACAAAGAACCACCTACTAGTGCAGCGCTTCCCGATTGGGGGTGCATGCACCCCTAAGGGGTGCGAGAAAAATTAGTTAATCCCCATAAAGCTTTTTTTCACATTATGCTAATTTTATAACAATGTGCGCATTTCATAAAATAAGATATTCACTAGTATGCTT
>JAOPJI010031568.1:294-16730 GCA_027122695.1 Merluccius productus
ACACAAAAAAAATAAAAAAAGCGAAGAAGAGAAAGAAGACGTAGCGTGGTGTTGGGGGGGGGGGGGGGGGGGGGGGGATTGTAGGGATCTGTACACACCCGCACGCTACCGCGCAGCCCGAGGGCGCGTACGCACACGCCATCACCCACGTGCACGGCATGGTCACCGCGTGCTCCTGGAACATACGAAGCACACGCATGTAGACAGACAGTCAGATGTCTGGTGAGGCTTTCAGCACCCGTTGTTGTTGGAAAGACTATCGATGCGTAGGCACACACACACACACATGCACACATGCACACGCACGCACACACACACACACACACACACACACACACACACACACACACACACACACACACACACAGGGCCCGTGGGCATGGTGCTTCAGTGAGGTGTGCTGGGAGGATAGTTTAATCAGCACTAGATGGGGAACAGATAGTCCCCTCGCTAAGACAATGCTTGCTCTGTTGAGTGACTGGCAACACGGAGAGCCACAGAGTAATAATTGGGGGGAATGAGAAGAGCTGATATTGCATTTTAGTCAAAGCCCACGGTCTCCTCTCTTCCAGCATGGCCAGAATGATCTCGTGTCACCACAAACTCATATGAGGGAGAGACAGACACAGATAGACAGATTAGAAAATGTTTTTAAAGAGTACCAAGTACCAAGCAAGGTCAAATAAATGTAATATATGAACATATATAATATTATATGAAGTTATTCATTCGTGGTGAAATATGGATGTCAAATATTACATTTTTGTGTGTATAGTATATATATATTATGAATTGTATTGTGCAGAAATATACATTTACATATGCATTACTGAATGACTCGCAAATGGTTGCATAGCCATTCACTTGATGGGATTTACGCCGATCTGGTTTCAAGGGTGAATTAGTCGCAAATTAAGGGAAATTGAGTGCTAATAGGAGCTGTTAAGTTTCACATGAGTCAGTAGTATTCTGCCTGGCTTCCTCTGGAAACAGTGAATATCCTTGAATATCAGGATGGTCTCACAAGGCTGAACAAGTTCTTGTGCAACACATGTAAAAATCAATGAACACTCATGGTGGAAAAAGACCCATGTTTTGCCAACCAAGAGTTTGAACGGTACCACCAGTTTTTTTTGTTCTCTATGAAACGACCAACAAGCGGCAATGTTTTTTTCTTCTGTTTACAAGTAACGCATGTCTAGGCAGAAATGCCTATAGCATCGGCTAGATTCATCAGCTGCCTAATATTCTGCCTAATAAGCTCTACTTTCCTTGGGAGTGTCACAGGTTTTCAAGGAAAAAGTAAAACAATACAAGAACCGACACATTCGAGTCGAGGTATTTGGTAGGGATTTCTGTACATAAGTACAAGAAATTCCAATTATAGTTTGAACAAGGTCTTGCGCACAACCACATTAATGATGGTATAAGGAATGGCATGTCAAAGCCAAAGGGCTTCCATCAAAGGCAATTGCAGATTTAAAAAACAAATGAGAAGAACCAAGAGGAACAAGAGTCAGAGAGACCGTTCTTAAGACACATTGAGACAACGCTTCTCCTTACATCTGGATCATCACACAACACAGCGTTTGTTCTACTCTTTGAAAAAATAAAAAGAGAAATCCCATCAAAGATGTTTAAATGTCAAACGCAGGGCAAGTAGCGGTTTCCTCATCCTACGCAAATACAGCTGATAAAGGGCGGGCTTCCAATCAACGCCTGTTGGCCTTTCCATAGCAGCGACATGACACTGTTCCTAAATACCAGCTCTAGCAACACACACAAATGATTGGATCTAAAAGAAGATCACTTGTGTTTGACTAAACAGTAGCCATGTTTATGTTCCAACATAACACTTTGAAGGACATAACAAATACCATAGAAAGCAGACTAATATGTATCTGTGGTTCTCTCTCACTGTTCTATTATTTATGCAATCGATAAGTCTCATGCACACATAAAACACACATAGCTCATACATGAGCCTGAGTTAATGGTTAACAGCAACAATGCTCTGGTGTGTCCATTTTGCACATGAAGATCATTTAATTTTTGTATGTTTTGGTAGAAAGAGGTCACGCATTTATGAAACACAACTGTCTGTTGCCAAGTAGCATATTCAAAATGAGGCTAAAATAATAAGAAAAAGCTGATTAAAAGTTAATAATGGGAATAATTATACAAAAGCCCACAACACAATAAGCATAATAAAACATGCATGCAGGTCATTCTTTTTCTGGTATGCTACTAAATCTATACACAAATATTTGTTATATATATATATTAAATATACAAATATTATTTTTGTTCACATCTAATTCATTCTTATAATATATCATTAAATGTTCTCCTCTCTGTACCTTCAGGCTGGCCATTACGTTGCACTCTTTTCCAGGGTGGGGAAACCATGGTTTAGAATGAAGGCCTGCCATTGGTCACCTGTTGTCATTCTATCATCATCACCAAGTGTGTCAGCTAGCCTTTCTCTGAAACAGGCAATCCGCTGCTACGAGCCTCTTAAAGCAAGACAAATGCACCACAGCAAATAACCGCATAATAGCCTGCACTCCAATAGAGGGAAAGGGAATATAGATATATATATGAATATTATGACAGCAAGCGGTTTATATTGACATATCTGGCCCTGTGCGTGCATGTGGGTGAAGGCAGAGTATGGTGAATAGTGATTCATGGTAAAGTAGAACATAATTAGCTATCCTCCCACTATGGAGATCGGAGACATAATACCCAGGTGGCACGGCCCTGCTTCAGCAGCAGCATGGACGCCTGTCGGCGGCGCACGGCATCTCAAGCGTGGGCAGGGAAGGAAATATGTGAATACCAAATGGCAAACACACCCAATGTTTGGGTTTGTGTCTGTATTAGATATGTGTATCCTTGTTTTTGTATGTATGCATGCATGCATGAATAGATAGACGTCGACAATGTGTCCATGAGATGTCTCATTAGACTCTCATAGACGGAGGAGAAAATGGAACACTATTGTAAGTGATTTGGCTCAAAAACATACATTCATGATGTTTGGAGAAAGGGCCGGCACACGTGTTTGGATTGAGTCTCATGGTTCTCATGCATTCAGCTCTATAACAATGTCCAGTTGTAAATTTAATGCATGAGAACCATGAGACTCAATCAAAACACTATTTAATCAAAGCACAGTGGGGCGAGCAACACATTTATGATTGTAACTTGAAGGTCATCCAAAATCAAAACACTAAACCGTTTTAGAAACTAACTAAACTGGTTCTGATGACCAAGTCCTCCTTGTACTTTTCAAAGTGAGTGGAGAGGTCGCTCAAGCATAGCAGCATGGCAACCCCATGCCAGCATGGCAAAATATTTATATCTAACTTTTATTGGACTTTGGTGACACACTATTTAAGCACAGCAACCAATCACAGCGTCTCACCACAGGCATTCAGTGGAGAGGGTTACTTGGTGGGGCTCTGTTTGAGTAGGGGCTTGATATAGTGGTTTGTATGGCCATCTAGAGCCTAGAACAAAAACACTTTTCCCAGTAAAACCATGATGATGTTGCAGAGGTCTCTTAGTGCTTAGTTACTTAAGGGCATCCAAAAACTTAAAGTGAGATGGGCAATTTCAGGGAATTTCTGAAATGTTCAATATACTTTTCAGAAACAATGTTCATTTGAAAAGCAACCCTAAGGGTTAGTTTAATGAAGCAGCAGAACCAGCATTAAGACAGACATGACATTAACATTCACACTGAGTAAAGTAAAAGGAATGTGAACGGACATATTTCCATTCTTAAATTGATGGGAAATTACTTTATTTTAAATTATTCATTGAGGTGATTATACCATATATCCACGTTTGTATTAAAGAGTAGAACCTTGACTAAAAACGTACATAATATAATTTGCTGGAAACTGTAAAGCAGTAAAATAGGATTAGCATAAATACAAGTAGTCCAAGTGGTATTAATGTTATTCCTTCCTTGTCAGAAGGAATATCATTCATACCACTGCTATGACAGCTATTAGGAGTGCAAGTATTTAGTGGTCCTGACTAGCTCAACTGGTAGAGCATGGCATTAACATTGTCAGGGTTAGGGGTTCAAATCCCACTGGGACCACCCATGCTCAAAATGTATGCACTCATGGTATTGTAAGATGCTTTGGATAAAAGCATCCACCAAATGACATATTATATATCTAATGAAGAGTGTAATGGAATGGTCAAGTAGGATAAATTGATCAAAGTGGGGTCTATATGGTGGCTGAAACCAACAGAGCAGAGGTGCAGAAAATGTAGTTGTACGTGGGAAGAAGGAATTGCAATAACCATAGGGCAAGAAGAAGGAAGTAAAAGCAATAATGACTTGGCTCCACTGTTCCATCTGACAGAGCCACTACAACCACAACATTATCTCTCACTTGCACTGTGGCAGTATTGACAATAGTCGGAAATAGGATATGGAACAATGTTTACACACAGCAAACATTTATGTTCATAGTTCGAATTACGGGGGAGCCTGAAGAGGACATGCACTCCCCTGAAAGCTTAATTTGAGAAATGTAGGGGGAGCTCTAAAAACAACATACATTTTTTGTGTCATGGATTATAGATTTAGATTTTCTGTACATTTAGGCTCCTGAAATCAATAATAATAATAAAAATGTTGATGTTGTGTTTATTCGTTCATAACTTCCAATTTCCGTGTGTGGTGGCGCAGTCAAATCACCACGTTTACGCTACACTACGTTTACGTCGAGTACTGAATGTGTTTCACGTGAACGACAATTTGGATTCACCAAAAGATTTACAAGCATCGAGACAGTTTGGCACACAAAAGAGCGGTTGAGATTTTGGAGATGAGGGAAAAAGATGTGCTCCCAAACCAGGTACATGAAGTACATGCTAATTTAATGCAGGAAACAGCTACTTCTTTCAGATCTGTCTGTATGTTGGCCAAGGAAAAAATGGCTTACAAAAAGTTCCCTGCCCTACAAGAGCTCAATGGTGCAAAAGTTGGAAATGTGCACAGATCTGATCATGCTTGAAAATGAAAAATGAAAATAGGCCAAATCTTTACTATTCGTTGGGTGGCTAGTAGTTTTAAAACTGTGAAAGCAGTATGGAAAGTTTATCCAGCATTGGCACGCCAATTCAGAACAACAATGGAAGGTGCATCTCACTGTGCCACGGAGAGGCAGACATTCAGGGCCTAGCACAAACTCCTCACAAGCACTGTATTTCTGGCTGATTTGGCTTGCATGAAGGACATTCTACGAGAACTAGACAGCCTGTCGCTAACATTGCAACAAAAAGAAACATCTTTAGTAGATGCACGTTGCCACATTCAGGCACTCCTGCCTTTTGTATCATCTTGGATTAAGGCAGGCCACTGACCCTCAACATCCTGGGTTACAGGACGGAAAGCAAAGACAGAAGACCCCAGGGCCTTGTGGTCGCTTATGATTTAAGGTAAGAATCAGGGAATTACTTGCTTGAGCTATGTGTTAGTGAGGACTGGCCCTAGTCCTTTATTTACTATTGACGTATTTTGTTATGATTGCTATGTGATTCTGTTCCTTAACTGCGATGCAACTGATCTATTCTGTTTTTATCAGATTGACTTGTATGATGTAGGCCTAGGCTAGCCTATTGATGTATCAATGTGTGACATATTGTATAAGCTGCTATACACGTCCAGTTTGCTGTAGCTTGTTTGATATGGAATGCCATTTTATTTAGGCCTGTGATATTTCAATTCTATTGTGTGATGTTGCCTCCACAGTGTTTCCCTGTGCAGTAGGCGTTTGCGTGTTGTGTTTAGAGTGACTATTGCAAAGGTTGTCTTGCTATGTTTTAAGACCAACAGTTGAGGCTATGGGCATGTTCTGTGTGTAGGTATTTTTTCTGTTGTTGCTCGAGCGATATAAAAACATTGTAACGGCTTTTCTGTTTCTTTGTGGTACCTGCATAGCTAAATATTCTCTGTATGAAGTGAAATGTTATTGACAGTGTTAGCTGTATGTAGTAACTAGTATGTTTTTCGCAGAAATCCTGCAATTGACTATTAGAGCTCTCCCGAAAGCCATGGTGTAATTCAAACCCTGTTTATGGTCAAACTGGTAAGCAGACAAAACAAAACAACAAGATGAGTTTGAGGCAGTTGACCTTTGAGGTTAACAAACAGAAAAAAAGTGAACACATGAAACCAGCTGGCAGTTAAAACTAATACTAATATCAGTGAGACTTATTAATCCTCTACAAAGTTGAAGGTATCTTAAAGTGAAGTCCATGGGTACTGGTAGCCCTCACGTTGCTGTGTCTCAAGTCAGGGAACTAACTGAAAACTTGGTTTAAAAAATTGGTATGCAGTCAACGATTTGCAACCTTTGTTTTGGTATGTTTCCTCTGCGATCATAATGGAGGTTTATGCAGCGAGCATTTTGGGGAAGAGACATGTGTCCGGGGCCAGATGGACAGACACAAGGAGCCCATGGTAAATGGAGGGAGAAGGACAAATAATGAGATTGGGGAGCGATTTGCGTCCCCGCTCCATACTGTGTTAAGAGAGGTCACTAAAGCATTGGGCTGGGGGCTAATTGACTTTAAATTAGAATCTCCTAACCCACTCACACACACAGCAAAAATGTGCTTATCTGCTAAGTGGCTAATGGGTTGTCACAAAATGTCCTTCAGTCACGGCTGTGGCTTGTCATAAATATCAAACAGTAAATGAATTAAATTAGAATAATAATCACTAAATTAAAATTGCAAGCAGTCTCGAAAGGTATTCACGGCCCACACGCACCGCGTACCCCAGCTACTGCCTTTTTCCAGCGATTCACAGGGCACGTCACTCGGGGGCGATGAGATAAGTGTCCCTAAGCATTTATATGTGATTTTGTGCCCTCTGTGGGCAAAGTGGTGCCAAACGCTGAGCTGAGCACTTAGCTAAGGGCGGCAGTAGCTCAGGAGGTAGAGCGGGTTGTCTGGCAACCGGAAGAGCTGCTGGTGCCTTGCATGGTTGACACCACCGTTGGTGTATGAATGTGTGTATAAATGGGTGAATGTGAGGCAATAATTGTAAAGCGCTTTGAGTGGCCACAGGTCTGAAAAGCGCCATATAAATGCAGTCCCTTTATCATTAATAAAAAATGACACTGTGACATCATTGATTAAGCTATCGACACCAATCTGTGTCACCAAAAAGTGTGCATCCCTAGTTTCAAGGGTGTGGCACCTTCTGAAGTAGAATTGGGAGGATTGAAACTGTTCGCTCATATAAATTTGATTTCCGCATAATTCATCCATTTTATATCCAATTAAAATTTCAAAGGCACGTCCATAGAGCATGTGTAATTTGGGGCCATTTGGTTATTTAGAATAAGATTTTTGAAGTAACACTGTACAGTACAGAAAAAAGGAAAAATGTTCATCATCTAAAATAAGGTCTATATACCAAGTTTCAGAAGTTTTCATCCATGGGGGCGGCGGGACTGATTTTGTGTATTTAACCACACATGATAGTGCCCCCTGTGGGCCAAGTGGCACCAAACTTTCTGGAGACCTGCTTACAGGGATTTTTTTTACCAGTCACAGGCTGAGATATAGATTTGACTAACTACTAATAATAAGAAGAATCCCTATAACAAGTATCCACAGTTTCACTGTGAATACCTAATAAGTCAGAAGTAGAAAGGGTTGTCATATACATGAGAAGTTTACTGTTGTTGCCTGTCTTGCATACCACGGCTTGCATACCACGGCTTGCATGGCGGCGGTTTAGAAAAAATAGTCGACAGGTTGAGAGTAGACACAGCGGTCAGGTGTTTATGTTTGCACAGCCAGTCTGTAACACACAGCACTTCTTTAAGTTTGTCCCTGATGTTCCTTGTTTGACTCTGGCAGCACAGCAGAATATCTGAACACAGATGGACAGACATCTCTGAAGAGTCTCCTGTCGGAACCACTCAGGCCTGCGAGTCCTGGGGCTAAAAAAAGCCCACAAGACAGAGAGAGAGAGAGAGAGAGACAGAGAGAGAGAGAGAGAGCTGGCGATAGACAGATAGAGAGAAAAAGAGAGAGCTATACAGAGAGAGAGGGAGAGAGAGAGACACACAGAATACTCAAGAGGCTTTCGATGCTGTGGGAGTAAAAAAGAGTGACAGAGGAAGAAGCGAGAGGCTGTCTTGATGTCTTCATCTGAAAAGAGAGACAGAGGACGGAAGTGAATAACAGACCCCCCCCTCCCCGTTCCTCTTGCCAAACAGCAGACACCACAGGGGGATGAGAGGAGGCAGCTTGAAGACAAAATATTCCTGTGACAGTGGGGTTCCTGGGGACAGGGAAGATGGAGTGGGCTGGCTTGTGTGACTGAAGAATACACTACATGGTAAACACCACAGTTGCGCCACAGCATCTTCATAAAGGCGCCCAGTCGCCTACACGGTTGCTTTCAGTATGGGTGTGGTCCGTTTCAGTATCTGCCAATCCATGCAGACAACAACGAGAGCAAGAATACAACAGACCACTGAACCCTGTGCAAGGGGTCTTTGAGCAGCTATCCACGTGAAGCCCATGAGTCGTGAAACCTTTAGTTTGAAGGCCATTGCCCCTTGACTTTGACAACCCATGACTTGATGACATCTAGTTTGTGATACATTGGCTGGTAAAACTACATTACATGTAATTTGCAACAGTAGTGTATTGTACTGCATTGTTTTTTTATTGGCTCCGCTGAGACCTGAAAAAACACCAGAAACACAC
The DNA here is from genome assembly GCA_027122695.1 of Merluccius productus. Classification (NCBI taxonomy): domain Eukaryota; kingdom Metazoa; phylum Chordata; class Actinopteri; order Gadiformes; family Merlucciidae; genus Merluccius; species Merluccius productus. The sequence continues at coordinate 9,058 of JAOPJI010031568.1, forward strand.
CTTATCCTCAATTGACGATCGACCTGTTGCGCCTCGGCTTTAAACACATCCCATCAAGCTGAATCGAGGCAATTAGCTTTCTAATTAGCCCAACGTGAGACAACAACATGCGCGGCAACTTGGATCCACCACCTAAGCTAGTGCAGTGACCTCTATTGACTGTGTGCTGTAGCACGAGTGTGTTAAACTTGTCTCCCTAACATTGCTTGCTATTGGCATTCTCATTGACGGTATACTGCCTTTGGACGTGTACAGCACACACATACACAACATACGCCACAGCTTCACAGAGATACATCAAGTGCTCCTGATCAAAGCGACGTGTCATGTGCAGCTGCCACACACTGAGGCTTGCGCTCCATGAGCCACAAACCCTGCGCCCCCCCATCGCTGTGCCTGTATGTGCATGTTGGGTGTTGTACACCCTAGAGATACCGTCAGTCCTTGTTTGTATGTTGCATGCAATTTACTGTACATGGAGTACATGTGCAGTACATGTACTGTCTTGTGTATGCGTAGTCACGTGTTTGTCCTGCCTTGTCCTACATGTGTGTATGTGCGCATGTGTGAGTGTGTGTTTGTGTGTGTGCACTCATCAGTGAGACAGACTGTGACTCTGTGTTCATTAAACTCCAGTGTGTCCGCCTGATGGAGGGCTTCATGTGTGTGACCTCAGCCTCCCTGTGTGCAGCACTCTCAGTCACCACAAGGTCCAAAGCCCAGCCAGAGAAAAGGCTAATTTCTTGCCTCATTGATCCTCCCAATGCTTTCCACACTCCAAGCCTCGCGACCAACCAGCATCCAGCCAGGCCAGAGAGCTGGATGCTCACCACTCAACCCAACATATGTTCTACGCTTTCTCACAATCCCACGCACTTTTTTTTCCACAGATGCGGAGTGATTCTGTTTCTAAATCCGTAATCTTTTCACATGAAGGGTGAAACCCATCGTGTTTGACTTGTTAATGGAATGGTTGGTAAATGGGACGACTTCCAATTGAATACTGTAACAGCCACATAGATATTAGCTACATTACTACTGTGTTGTGTGTTCTGTTTACAATGCGGTTTCTAGAGGTTTACTGTGATCTTTTCCAAAATACCCAAATTGATTTTCCTGATCAGGGCCTACCTGACATTTCAGACACCTACTTATTAATTTGTTCCATCCATTCTTACTCAAAATCTCTTGCAATAGACTCTAAATACCAATTTCATTGTGCTTAGGAAGAGCTAGGGCTGGGCGATTTGGCCTAAAAATAAAATAGATTTTTTTTCTGTTTTTCTCTAAACAAAAAAGACCACGGCAAATTTAAATCCATATTTTCTTTATTAACACAATACAAATACATGAGATTACCAAGTAGTTTAGGCCTATGTGAACAAATCAGTTGTTTACATAGAATAAAAATAAAACAGCACCACTTAGCTGTCATTACGTTAGATTTTTTTTTTTAAATCAAATTGTAAAAAATGTCTCTTGTAGGCCATCCCTGAATAACTTCCTGGTCACACAAATCTGACAAATTAAATATCAAAATCAAGTTCGGCCCATGGCCGTTATTTATTTTTTGGTATCAGATTCATAAACGAATAACGAAATAACAAATTATTTTAAAATTTTCTGATTTTGGATTCACAATTGAATATGAAAAGAACGAATGATACACAGATTCAGGAAGCCAGCGAGTCTTGTAGCGCTTGGGCTATTACTTCGCCAGTGTGGTTGTCCGGGGAAGTACGATGTCTGCAGGCACATGCCTCGCAGGCTAGAGAAAACAAATCTACGGAGTCTAGAACTGTTTTTAAATCACGATTTTGCGGTTCAGCCATTTCACAAACCATAGCAAATTAAAAATGCAAATTAATCAATTCAATCGAAAAAATCACCCAGTCCTAGGAAGCGCTAACAAGACGATTTAAAAAAAATAAATGAAGTGGCCATTTTAAAAGATAAACTGAAAACGTACACGTTTACGCAGGCAGAAAGACTATGTTCTATGGTCCATATCTCTGAACTCTTATGTATCTTATTTTCATTTTCCATTGTTTAATTGTTGAGTTACTTCCTGATGTATTTACTTCTTTGTAAATTACTATAATACTCTTTACTATGCTATGCGACAGGTTAATCGTAGCCCGAAGGCCTACCCTTGATACCCATGTCTTTCAGTTAGTGACTGTGGCGCTGAGCATAAATTAATCCTTTCAATCACACATTAAACAATTTAAACCAAGCTCCCATCCAGGGACCCCCTGCCGTGCCAGCCATCATGCAGCACAGCTAGAAATGGCTAATAACAAAGCCATAGGCACACGGAAAAACAAACCGAAAGCACTCCAAAGCGTCCACAACCCAACAGCGGATAATTAACACAAATTTACACATCACAATGAAAAAGCGCAGCGTCTTCTTTTAAACGCTGATAATGAAGCCAACCGCAGATAATGCCAAATCTTTTGCTGCTGATTTCACGCGGTGCATGTGGCTTAACCACACTTCAATCTGAACTTGAAACAAGAAATAAGGAGAGTTTGAAAAAAAAAAGAGCAAAAGCGTTACATTTTTTGCAGCTTTGGTTTTCATTTAGGAAGCTCATTAACTGGAGTGGGGGGGGCAATACACATTTGGGTCTATATCAGTAGATTGTTTACCTCCAGAATGAAAATGAGCCAAGAGCAGCGCTGTCATTTCCAGGCCTTTACTGGGGAGCTCCCCAGCCTTTACTGGGGAGCTCTGGGACACTGCACTCGAGCCAAGCCACCCTAGGTATAGGCCGATATGTCAAAATGACATACAACTCTGCCATTTGTACTGCAGACCTCTACTGCTAAAGACCTAATAAGCTCTACCTAATTTTGTGAAATGGGGCTTAAAATGCTTTGGGGAGGAACGATTCTTCAATACATTCAGTCGGCTGAAATAAAACAGAACAGCTGATACAGTACGCTAGTGATCTACAACTGGGCCGTTCATTACTGCTCATCGTTATCAATTAGCCAAAGAGCCTTTTGGATCACATGGTAAACTAAATCATTACAACCATAAAACTCCCGTCACTCACAAGGTTAATATTGTTTACCTGTGTATGCAAGATGTTCTGACTTCGCATTGCCTGATTACCCCCTACTCTACACAATGCTGGAGCCTGTTTAGTTCCACTTCCAGAGTTTTAACTCTGCCACTGCTTTCACTTTTTTTTAAAATTCTAAATAAAACATGACTAAAACATGCCAATGCCTCCCAAAAACAGCTCAGACTCAAGAAATAAGAGTTTGATTGTCTGCGTGTGTCTGCATGTCGTGTGTGACTCACATATTCTCTTTCTGAAACCCAGTGTGTGTTATTGCATCCAACAAACAGTCAACAATGGTTTATGAGACTGCTTTGAGAGGCGGGCTATAGGCTAGTCGTAGACTGGCTGCTTTCTGCAGCACTCTAGATCTAATTGGAGGTCTAAGGCCTCAATCAGACAGAGCGCTTTTTAGCAGCCTGGGTGGCTTTTTTGTAATTGTTTTCAATGAGAGTGAAGTGTTTTGCTCGCTGTTTTTGCATTGCTGAGCGCCTCCCGTTTTTTCCGTTCTATGTGCCTCGCATTTTTGCAGCAGCGCCCTGAACGCCTCGAGTTGAAAAAATGTCATCTCGAAGCAGAAAACTTCATTACGTCATTACGCCCTACGTCATTTGCGTTTTTTCCCATTGTCCGATCGGATTAATTGAGAGGTCTTCTGTGGTTGTGACGACAACAAGTGAAGAGACCATGATGATGAGGATAAACTAGTGGTGGCTGTTGCTAGATACCTGGAGTTATACGACTTTACTAACCGTAGTTATCATGCTATAAACAGAAAACAGCAGGCCTGGAGACAAATAAGGGTTAGGCCAGGACAGGTGGTTGCCTAGCAAAACAAAAAGGCACAGCAAGCTGCTCTTTTTTAAAATTGTAGGCTTTGACAAAAAAGGCAGTGCAGTGCGCCTTGTGTTTCGCAACCTGCAAAAGTGCTCTGTCTGATTGGCCCCTTATATTTCATTAGTCAACAAGGACACAACAACAGTGGTAGTTAGCAGATGCATTCTCATGAATCTTCCCTGAAAAATACTTTCTGATTGGGGGAATGTTTTTCTTCATACACTTGAGAGATGACAGACGATGTGCATTTGGCCTCAGGGACTGTGGAGCGGGTTTAAGATTGACAGCCGGACCCAGGGAGACAAGACCTGAGTGTATCAGCCGGTCTGACCTCCTCCCTGTAATGCCGGATACTGTGATAGCCAAGCTGCTCCGGGGGAGGTTTAGTCCATCCTCACCCAGCAGTAGCCTTATGTTGTTGTTATTTAGCCTTTCTAAGGCTATTACATGGCTAGTCTGGCTTACAGGATGTAGGTTTTTGGCATAACCCCGCCCAAGCCTCCCATTGGGCGACTGTAGGAGTCACCCAATGGGAGGCTCTGGGCAGGCTTATACCTCATACTTCTCGCCCTTCAGCCATCTGCCACCATTGCTGCATCCTGGGCTTAGAAGAAATATAAACAAGATGGAGCGCTTTTGTCCCCTCTCCAGCACTGGCACAGCGCTAAAATGAAGTGTGGAGATAGGTCTGGCTATGCGACACTATTGCATGGTTGAATCATTGAATTTTATTTTATGAAAAAAATGCCCCCTATAAATAGGCCCCTCATGCACTTCATCCAGGCACCGGGCTTGCCCCAATGCCTCCATTTTGTTTTGCTGTTCTCCTTACCTAAGTCACTGTTATCCTTCTCCTCCCTCGATGCAGAATGAGTCATGTTTCCCTTCCCTGAAGAAAGGCCTGGATGCTTGGTTACTGTAGCTCACATCGAGTTGTGTACAAATATTTGAAGAAATAAATATGACGAGGAACCGTACCTATAATTCATGTGGGGGTGTGGGAGACGGTGTGCTAACATTGGCTGGTGTCACTTCAATGAAGGCAAAAGGCTGACAAGATGGTAAACTTTAAGCACATGGTTGACATATGACAGAAAACATTGGAAATATGGTCATGGTTATAATGAGAAATACATAATGTACAGCATGTCCACAATGAAAAATGTACCCATACATGATATGCATAGTATGCAAAAAAATGTACCCATTCATGATTATTGATAAAAAAAGGTGAATGATATGTGAAAGAACATAATACGCTCTCACAGCTCTCCCGCAGAGTAAGAAAGAGAGAAAGGCAGAGTGAGATAAAAAGTCAAAGAGAGAGAGAGAGAGAGAGAGAGAGAGAGAGAGAGAGAGATAGTAAAGCAATACAGTAGCTTGTGAACCATGAAACAGCTTTTGGGCTATTCAACTCACTTGTCTTCTTGCATGTAATTGATTTTCTCTGCAACACAGCCACGGGCGACCTGTCCAATTACTAGCACTTTAACCCTGGTAATCTGTATGTGGATTCAACACCACAGCAGGCGAGCTGGGGCCCACTCTGGCTTGAACACATACAACATAAGACACAATAGTTAGTTTAGCAAGCAATAGTTTGGAAAAGAACAGATCTTTAAAAGGTCTATTCATTTCTCTCTCTCTTTATCCCCTATTTCCCTCACCCAGACCGGAGAAGTGAGGTTGCGTGCCTTTCAAACCAAATGATTGCTGGGCAAACTGAAGACCCGCCCGCCATTGATCTTCTGTTTCCTACGCTCCGTCTTCCTGAGAATGTCGGAAAAAGTGAAGGACACACTGTCACAAATGGTTTCTCATCAGGAAAAGACTTGAAATGGGCATGGAAAATGCTTCGTGTTATCTGAGACACTTGAGTTTCTACAGCAGGGATTTGCACAGCAACAAAATATCACCAAACACGACAATTGCGTGTACTCTGTTCTCCGACACCCAACTTTGACTGGTGCGATGTCTCTCCTTCTGCATGTATGGAGAGGACAAGAAATAAAAAGAAAGCTGGCATTTGAAACCTGTTGAAGCTCCCCTTTGAACCACTCTCTTTCTCTTCCTTTCATCCAGTTTTTATTTGTCTAATTTAATTAGGCATGTGCTCTTTCTCTCTCATCCTGGCTTTTGCCTTGGTGCTTTCATCTTGTGTCCTATCACTGATCAACGCTTCACAATACACACCTACAGTGTCCACTAATGCCATCAGGCTCACACACTTCTTGTAATAAACTGCACTGGTAATTTCTCTTGGTATTGTTCCTTTGTTACCCAGTCCTGTTAGCAGGAGGAACACAAAGGCAAAGTCACCGAGCTGCTCGAAGGGCGCCTTTCCTATTAACACAGATAACTTTCAGCTGATGTGTGGAGCACACCCCTGTAGAGGAAAGTATTATGCTCTTGTCTCTTCCCATAAAAGAAGAGCCAACATGCGGGAGAAGACACAAGGGTAATGTCGGCCCCAGCCTGGAGCCATAGGGAGGGGCCTTGGTAAACATCTACATTTGTGTGTATTGTAGCGATACAAACACTTAGCGACATCATTGTAACCACCACCAAATAATCTATTTGTTCCTTCTTTTGTTAAGGTGAAAACGGAGCACTCTACGTATATGACCAATCAGATTCCCAGTTTAAATTACAATTAAGTTTCAGCTTGTCTCAGTTATAGTGTAGGCACTGGAAAACAAAAGAACAGACAACTGAAAGGCAAAACAGAAACTCACCAAATGCACCAAGTTAGGTACGATCGTCAGACTCAACAAAGTGAGGTTCAAGGTACATTAGTTATTATCTCAAAAGCTGTATCATCTGGTTGCTTTATTTATGCTTTATTTTATTTAACTAACTCTGGTTGCTTTATTTAACGATGACTGCAATTACACAAAACAGTACTCCTGTAGCTAAGAGACGCAGAGCATCTTTTTTTCTCTCTCACTAGGACATGAAGTTTGTTTTCTGATCACTTTCCTAAATTAGAAACATTATCACATCACACTCAAGCTCAATATATGCTGTTATACTTAAGTATTAAACATAATAATAATAAGAACACAAATTGCAATAGCAATTTCAACATATATCATCAATATCATAATGCACTGTGATGATCGTGAACTTTGGCCCCAGGGTCTGACTCACCTTGCTCATGTCTTCCGTTGGTTGGACCTTTATTGCATCATGTGATTTGAATCTGTGTGACTTCATGACCAGGATAATCCCACAGGTCATTATCGGCTGCTCTGAGCATTAGCAGAGATGGGTTTAGACCATTATCTGGCCAATTAGTTACAGCACATCTACATATAGTCACAGTAATGTACTGTGTGTGTGTGTGTGTGTGTGTGTGTGTGTGTGTGTGTGTGTGTGTGTGTGTGTGTGTGTGTGTGACACTGGCGGCTGCATGGTGCGATCCAACCAATGGAACCATTTGTGTAATCCCACTTAGGGACAAAAAACTAAAAAAACACAAGGATGTCTGTCCGGCTGGCACACATCGGAGCCCCTGGAGTAAGATCTTATATATAGTGAAAGACTGGGGTAGAAGGTGCCAGGCCGGACCCCTGGTGATGGCGGCCGGGGGTAAGGGTGGCAGACATTAGTGTCGCTGGATTTTCTTCTGACACTCAGCAACCTCAGATCCCCCTTCAAAGCAAGAGGCCTCTAGTGGCATAGGCTCCGGGGGGGGGGGGGGGGGGGGGGGGGGGGGGGGGGGGGGGGGCGGGGGGGGGGGGGGGGGGGGGGGGGGGGGGGG
>JAOPJI010031910.1:0-16707 GCA_027122695.1 Merluccius productus
CTCTCTCTCTCTCTCTCTCTCTCTCTCTCTCTCTCTCTCTCTCTCTCTCTCTCTCTCTCACACACACACACACACATGACAATAAAGGCACTTTTATTATGCATGGTGTTTGTAGGCACGACAGGCACTCTGGACCCTCACTATCCAGTCTGCCCAATGAATATGTATGACAGATCTAAGCCCACACCAGCACAGCTTTTAATAAACTAACTTTCATGGCAAATGTATCAATCATCAATATGAGCTGAGGATGAAGAGGACCTCTGTGCACGCTGCTACACTAATCGCTTGATCAGCGCTTGAATTCAGTCTGTCGATTTAAGTATTCAGGTATAAAAAAACAGACGGTGACTCACTTGAGACACAGTTTAAAGATAAAGATCACTGCTCGATAAAATGAATAGTTCATTTTTAGGTCCAACAACTTTTCAAAGTGTGTGCGACGTGATGTATTTTCGTAAGAGGTCTCCAAACATTTAGCTGGCCCCCGGAAGAAAAACATCCCGACTCATATTGCCGAGAACCAAATAGTCTTTGGGTATTTCTGTGGCCTTTCTGCCTCATGAAAATGAAATGAAAATAGAAGATGAATATAAAATAGGATGCAATTACTGTGTGTGCATCGCTACTGTAAGAGCTCTTTGAGCGCTAATAGGTAGCGTTAAGACTGAATGGGTAAAGAGCCATTTGCTGCAACAGATCAGACAACATTTTCATTGAACCTCAGTGAACAGATGAATGATGCACATGTTATTCATCACTGTGGCATGCCAGACACATGCACACACACACACACACACACACACACACATGCACACCCTCACATACACAACACAGACAGGATTATGTAATTTAATTTATGTGAAAGAGAATTACAGTTGATCTGCAGGTTGTGCTGATTTCAGTGTGTATTCTCTATTATCTTAGCTAAAGCCATGCCAGAGAGGCTCGCTCCATCTGTCAGAGATTTAGCGCGTATAGGACTCAACAGGAAATGCTCTGCGGTCGCTTATCTCCCCCACTCTGTTTTATCTGCTTTGATCAGTGGAGCAAATTAATCTACCAATTATATGACGGTGACAATGTTGACAACAATAGCATGACGAATCATTAGCATTAGCATTAGCACAGTGGTGGGGGTGGATGGTGTTAATCTCGGAGCCACAGGTCTGCAGGTGCGGTCCAGAATGCAACCTAATGGGCGTTGCCCATGGGCCGGGGCATGCAGAATGAATGCCAAGTCAGACTGGTGCTCTTTCAATGTTAATAGTGCATGCAGTTAGGGCTGGACCAGATCGCCAAAATCATCTATCCCGATATAGGTAATTAAATATCTCGATACCGATATATATCACGATATAGCATGTTTTCTGGTTATTCAATAAATAAATATAGTCTTTATAAAATTAAAACATGGTAAAGCCCATTTTTGTATACTCCTGTGTGTGTGAATTAAAAACTTCACAAATTAAAAGTACTGAGTATTTTCTCAATTGGTTTTCATCACTTTACTGTTATGCAGCCTTTAAAACAAGGAAAAGACTTATGCCATATCACAATATCACAATATCCCAAATCTAAGAAGATATGTAGTCGCATATCACGATATGGATATACGGTAATATCGATATATTGCCCAGCCCTACATGCAGTACCGAGCTATACCTCGCGCCGGTACATTATTTTTCTGTGGCCCTAAAGGTGGATAGATTTTCTTGGTGGCAGGACTGTTGTGCTTGGCATAAAGACACACATTACCTGTACAATGTTGGGTTGCTAGAATATTCTGCTTTATATGCTATAATGATACGTCGTTTTGTTGCTTTGCAGGGAACTCAAAAACCTCCCGGAAAACGTTTCACCATCTGTTTAATTAAGGACCCCTTGGATATCCCAGTGTGCATGAATTAAAGCACAGTGATGAGAATCATGGTGTGGAAATGAAATACAGTAATTAGCCAGCAAATATGCAAAGATTGCAGATGGCGTCTCACTGTATTTGTAAGCTGTCTACTTGCAGCAATAACGTGTCAAACGTGTGGATGACTTTGAGTTAATTTGTCAGCTCGGTTCATGAAAAGAAAATGTACACAGTGGTTACGGTTATGTTGGCGAGAGTGTCAGCATAAAACACCGGCTAGAAAAATCATTACAAATCAATCAGGTCTGTGATTATGAAAAACACACTTGTTACATGTGAGAGTTAAACATGACTAAAATCATGGCTATAGTAACACTATGCGGTTGGTTTGTTACATATGAAGTTATACACATTGGACATATCCAGCAGCTATGTAATGACAGCAGTTGACAGTTGTACATACCACTTTTCACATGACATCTCTCCTGCAGCCATGGGGGACTCACAAGTTGAGCTCGTCAATACATGCGAGATGCATGCCAGTGTGCATGGTGCACCGGCGCATGCAACACTCTGATCCAACCACAAGCGCCACGGCTTCTTTTAAAGTAAACATCGCCGTTAACGTAGCGGCGTAACATAACTCATCGTAATCTGTTCTGTTCCTGTTGGTCCATTTTGTGCCGGAGTTCCTTCTGTCCATACATCATGTTGTTATTTAGCCATGTGCTGCAGAACACACACACACACCGAACACACAAACACACGCACACACTGGTATTGTTGATCTCAGAGAGAGAGAGAGAGAGAGAAAGAGAGAGACACACACACTCAACAAGTCATTCCAACAGATGAGAAGAGAAGGCACTCACAGGAGTGTCTCCGTCGCTCTGCTCATGAGCACTTCAAAAGAGCCACTCCACAGGCAGACCAACTTTAATGTGTGACGCCCACACATGCCAACTTTCTCACTGCACACTGCGCCATGACAGGAGGAGGGGGAGGGGGGTGTGAGGGCTTTCAATGGGAAGGATGTTGGAGTGTGTGTGTGTGTGTGTGTGTGTGTGTGGGAAGATATAATTACAATTTTACAGTCAGACAAACGCAAAGGGGACCAACGACTTAACAGCAGCTGTGGGTTGCTAGGCAACGGGATAGCACTAATGCTTCATTCCCGAGTCACGCATCCAGACCTTTTCCTGGACTGGCCTTAAATGAACTCCACTACTGCCACCGTCCACACTTGTTTTGCAGATCCACCACTTGTTTCTTTGATATTCCTCTTTGCTCTTGAGTGGGTGGTGGATTTTGGCGAGAATCTCAAAAAAAGCACACAGGGTCACGCTGTACGGTCACAAAGACATTGTACATCTTCGAAAATCATTACTTTTAGGATCTTGACAAATCCCACTTTGGTGGGAAGAGAGTCAACCAAATAGAGTGTTTATTTAATTCACACAAGGATTTCACAGGGACTGATCAGCCATTCAAAGGCGAAAGCGTACCAGAATGAAAAACCAAATCGGCTTCAGTAACTCTTCTAAACTTGATCTGAATCATACTGGTCAAAGTCAAATCACCTGGAAGGAAGATTATCGACACTAATCTATATCACTAAGTTATAGGTTGAAACGGCAACATGTCAACATGTAGCCTGAATGTACGCGTTGGTGCTTCTGGTGACTCATCCCTTGTGTACTCTGTGTTGACGCCGGTGCGAAACAATAAGACACCGCCTCCGAACAGAAACACACTTAATGGCCAATATGCAACAAACGTCTCTTCCTGAAGCGTTTCAATGTTTCCCTTTGACTCCAACCGTGTGAAAGAACAAACACACGCCTGATAACCGGGGCCGTCGTCAGCGCCATTGTCCTGTGTTCTGCGATGCGTATACCGACACATTATCTTTCCGGAGCTCATTCCCTGAACTTCTTCTGTTTATTCACCAGACAATACAAAGAACAATACAAACGTGTAGCAACACAAACTACTCATACTCAACCTGTAGACGCCACAATGCCCTCATGTACGTTGCATTCTCTCATCGTTTTTGTTTTAACATTACTTATAACATTTTCTACAGATATTTCCCTTGGACTGGTGTCACCTATATCACTCATACCCGCACATTGTCATCTCAATGTTGCAAGGATAACGATTTAAGTTGAGGAGTAACTAGTAAATATTATCGGTATCGACTCCCGCTGTACGGTTTAAGCGTAGATCCGACATCAGAGATCCCAAAGAGTCCAAAAAACAAGAAACTCATCATTTCCCATTCAGAATGTGAACTGGGAAGTGTGTGGTTGAAGTGTGTAACGTTCTCACTTGTATCTCACGCTGAACGGTGTGGCTGAGCATCTTGTGCCTGCTGAGCGTTGGCAGACGTCACACACACTAAACATGCCGTGTCGTATTATCGTAGTCGTTCAGCTGCTGCTTCAATCCAAGCCCACTTACAGTTTTTTGGTTGTTTTTTAATACGCGGGGTTGGGGTTGCCCAGGCATGGCGACGGGGCAGATTTGCGAACATTGGGGGTTTGAACCCAGAAACCTTTGTCTGGGAGACAAACACACACACCACTTAATGATCCTGTACCCTACCCCCCCCCCCCACCGCCCCAACGAGACCACTCTGTTGGAGTTTCTTCATCGTGTGTTCAAACCTAAAGACTTCATCATCTCCAGGCCAGACGGCCTTAAGTGTTGTTGATTTCTGTTTCCTCAAGTATTTTAACAGATGTCAAGCCTTTGTTGAGTCTTGATTGCTTTGTGTGTGAAAGGAAACGATCTCTGTAAATACATTGCGTCATCATTGCTACGGTGTAGTTCCTGAAGGCCTGTAGGCACCTCAAGCTCTATTAGCTAGTGAATGGTGGTGTTTGATATTGGGGTGACAAGGCATCTGGTTTTCCAGTTCAGTTAATATGCAATATGCAAGATTTGCTATTTCAAGCGAGCCTATAGCTAGTCTAAACATCTGTAAGCTAGACCAAGCGCCTTACCTCCCCCGTCTCCCGGTTCTCTCTGAAGCCCACCCAAGCGTGCTTTTGAAAGGCTACAAAAGTCAGAATTTGAAAGTCAGTATCCACGGGGGCACACGGTTGTCAACTGGCTCTACAATGATCGGGCAGAAAAAGAATAATCCTAGAATGGGATTTCTCTGATTTCTCTGCAGAAACGGGGAAATTAACCGAGGTCAGCGCAGCCTTCTCATTAGCGTCTACACAATATCATGTGTTTTAGAGCGCACATTTCAAACAAAGAAATCGTGCATATTGAAGCTGGAATACAACAGAGACGTCTGATGCCATCAGATGTTATCTAATTCACCTCAGTATAAGAACAAGTCCAAATCCAGTCCTTCTGTGTAACACTGTGTCCATTAAATTAGCTCTTCTCCTAACAATTTGATAGACAAATATCATTTCCAAGTTACATTGCATCATTGACATAATGCTTGCCCTTTCTGGATAAAGTGATGTTTGTATAGCAGAGGTTATGAGCTGCTGGTGGTGATGGCACAGTGGAAACATGAATGGCTTTACTATTTTTAGCAGCTCATTATTAATAACAAGCTGATAGATTCAACATTTTTCTCAAAGAGCTGGCTGGACTTACAGATTCATGGATTTGTATAATCATAAACGGCTGGCTAGCTATATAGAAATGGCCAGTCTTGTATGCTGTTCTGTCAGTCAGGCACATGCCAAACAAAATCACATCTACCACCGAAAAAACCCAGAAGGGTTATCTGTGGGGGCCTGAGCCTATCATCAGAGAGAACAGCGGTGGGTGCCAACGCAGGGAGGATTTACAGGGAACGGACTTGTTTGTATCGTAGTAGGCAGCGGTTGGCTAGCATGCAGAGATAGGATTTGGAAGCTGGGGATGAAATAGGATGAAGCCATTATGTACCTGTGCACACCACTTTCGAGGAGGACGCTGGGGATGCACTGTGCACACATACAAATCAAATGCACACACACACACACACACATACACACACACACACATACACACACACAAGCACGTGCACACACACACACACACACAAAAAGAAATGCATACACATAAAGGGAGACAAATACACAAGATGAAATTTCATGCAGTAAAATACATGTAAATAATTAGCCATGTAGCCTATAATGCTAAATATTTGTTTTGTCAATTGTCACGTGGGAATGGTCTTGAAGTAAAACATCAAACTGATAAACTAAAAACTAATAAACTTTTATAACTAAATTACAAAATATTGTATTTGTTTTGAAGAAGTTAATAGGAACTGTGCAGCAGCTGCATGTCAAATATTGCAAATTGCTTTGATAGTTTTAGTTTAAGCTAATTAGCTTAATTCTGGTTGAGTTGTATTTACCACTATGTGTTACTCTGGGTTTATATTGTCACAGCTTCCATTATTGGCAATTTTGCCAGGTGTGAAACACAAAAGCCAATTTATTTCAGTTCCTAGAGAATAAAGTAAATTATCTCAAACACTGCAGGCATTTCTGTTAAGCATTGCATGACTTAGCATTGCTTGAAATGTTTGACATTTGCATGCCTTTTGGTAGCAAATCTTAAAATATTAAAGCTTAATTCTAGACTGCCCCACTCTGTATCGTCTTACTGTATCGTCACATGAACCAAGTTCGACCCCCTTGTGTCTGGTGAGGTCCAGCAGCATCATCCCTGTCTCGCCCTCTGTAACTCACTCACTCTCTTGCTATCCCCCCCCCCCTCCTTCTCACCCCAGTCTGACGTCTCACGTCTCACTCCCCTTCATCTCCTCAACATCTTGCCCTCTCTCTTCATCTCTCTTCACCCCCTCCCCACTTCTTCACAAAATTAATGGATGGGGGAGGGTGGGTGGGTGGTTGGGGGCCTGACCTCTTGATAGCACCACAGCGTGTGATTACATACTGAAAGGTCATCACTCACCCCTTAACCCCATGCCCCTCTGGTTTCCTACTACATGTTGACCTTTCATTTACCTTATCAATGAGATATTTGAGCACGTATAGGGGCGTTGCCATGGCAGCAGCAGCAGCCATGAGCTTGTCAAGCTGCAGGGATCACCTCACAAACCTCCTCTGGGGAAGACGCCGGCTGTGATGAATGATCGAGGAAACACAGACATGAGCATCGGTCAATTTGACCCAACCCAACCACTATTTGTCGGTTTCGCCAATATGTCGACTGCATGACGGATCGTATCGTTAAGGTGTCTGATTGAGAGCTGTGGTGGCCACCTGTGATTTTTCCCATTCAGTTTTGTTTTTTATGCTCGTACATCTTTTTTTTTTTTACAAAAGGGAATGACAGATCACAAGAATCACAAGAAGTTCAGAATTTAGGAAAGAAATTTATTTTTTTCTGCCAGAAGCCATTTTGACCCTTAGAGGTAGAGATCAGGAGGCTATGTTCATACATCATCTCAAACTGGACACTGCATTTCGCCAAGGGAAGAACAAATGAGGACACGCACTGCATGGCAGCGAGAGAGGGCAGATAATGATGTTGTCGTCATCAGAAATATCTCAGGATAAACAGTCGGTGTCATTAAAATGATGCAACACATCGAAACAATTGTTGTTTGCACATATAACAAGTGAAGTCACTCTCGATTTTCAATTGGTTAATGTAAAAAGTATATTTAGTCGGTATTGTCATAGGAGCGCCGACTTTTCCCGCGTTAGTGAATTGATTCAATGAACGCAATTTTGATCCAGCTTTATGGATACCAGGTTAGAGACACGGGAGGCAGATGAGGGATTAACATCTGTCTGTTTTGTTTACAAAACAAACTGAAAATAAACGGCATGGGACTAAGGACTACCTTTGTATAATACCATTAAACCAAAAAGCAGGAGGAAAACGAGAATAAAGTTTTAACTGGAAAAACTAGCAAAAACTAACACAAGCATAGGTTTGTGCCAACATTATAATTGAAAAAAAAAATATATATATTTATACAAAACGTGCTAAACACAAAATCACAGGGATGCAGTGTTGGCTGCTGCAGGACGGCACTTCTGTTGGCACGCTCCACATCTGATGCGTTGACACCCAGGATGAAGGAGGGGGCGAGGGATCAGGCACGGTGCATTACAATAGAGCTGTTGAAATCCTGCTCAGCCTCATCAGTCCATGGGGATCTGAGGCCTGGCTTTCTAAGTGTGTGAGTGCAGCAATGGAGCTGAAGGATCTGTTATATAAACCAGTGGTAAAAGGTTGGCAAATCTCACCATGAAGCACTTGCTTCACTTCCAAATGCTAAACAAAAGGTGATCGCGCCTTTGCTGTTTCAGCAACCAACTCTCAGGAATCATCCTCCCCAATCTATCAGATTTGCTGTATCTTGTTGTAACTATATTGTAACTGTCTCATCTTTTGGTTTGTTTTAGTTTGGTCTGTCTCTCATTGTGCGGTGTTTTGTATTGTAATATATTTCAACTTATTTACTTATTCATTTATATTTGTTGTGTGTGCGTGTGTGTGAAGCACTTTGTAACTGTGTATTATAAGTACTGATGGGGGCTTATCCAGAACGCTGAGCAGCCTTCAGACTGGCTGGATGTGAATGGACGGGAACAGGAGGAGTAGTTTGTGGAGTGTCTGTGGTGGATAGCTGGTTTAAGCAGCTGTATCTGGCCCAAGTCAGACTGATTGGCTGGGGGAGGCTGCGCACTTGTGGTGCATGGGGGTAATCAAGGCACACAGGATAAATCAGCTATCACCACACATAACATTCTGCCAAGTCTTCAATAAGCTGGTTTTTACAACAGGTAGTTCCGACCAAGCAAGCTGATTGGTCACCTAGACACGTGCTCAAATCAGCATGACAGCACGCTAGCCGTGCCGCCTCATCACTATAAATATTACTCCGCCATTGATTACACTCAAGGGTGTTCTTTAAGGATCACTGAAGTGCACACCCTCTTGTGTAATATTGCTCATGTAATTGTGCAACATCTACTTGTTTCCTGTGTGTCGGAGGAGCCCAGTAAAGCCACTTGGCGGTGGTGTGGTGTGTGGCAGCTGGCGCCCGATGCGCGGCCTCTCCGGCACACAGCACACAGCTGGATGTTGCAAACCACCGTGTTGGAGAGTTGGCAGAGCGGTGCAGCCAGGGCAGTTGCTGAATGCTGACATGTCCGAGCTCTCCGACAACAATCTTCATCAACCCAATAAGCCATTAAACAATACAGCAGGACTCACCAGTCACTTGAAAACAAAATCCATCCTTCGTTCCTTTCTGATAGTGATAGTAGCGGTCATAGTTAGCTTCGGCAAAGTGCCTCACGAACAGTGCTGGGGTCCATCTTTCTTTTATGCTCTTTAATAACAAAGCCGACAGCATTGGTGAAAGCCAGCCCAAAGTCTATTGTGCAAAAAATTCAAAGTAATGTGCATATCTCCACCCATCTACCCGTTAGGCCCGTTAGGCCACGTTTCCTATCGTGGTTGAAAAGGCGCATATCCCAGATCCTGCAGATAATTGAAGAACTTATGTAACGCAGTAACAACATCATTGTTTGATTAGTCACTATAATGTGATTACTGAATTTAGGAACCCGTAACATGTTACATTACGGCGTTACAGATAAATGTAATGTGATTACAGTAACGCGTTACCCCCAACTCTGCTCACAAAGCGCCTGCCTGCTTGCGTGAGCCTTTCGAGCTTAGGTCTTGGTCTCCCCCTTTCAGATATTACTTTTTTATCTTGAAACCTTCGCCTGGAAAATGGAATCCAAAGCAAGTCAGTCAATGTCTTCGTTGTCGCGGGCTAGCATTTCTATATTCTATATTATTATATTTGTGGATAATGAAGACATCACCTGGGGCCTGCTAGCTGGTCCTAAGGGTGTCCCAATCACTACAATCATTTTGTTGTCAGTCAATATTTATGCCAAGTACACTTTCTTTGCACAGCCAAGGACACGGCATGCCCTGGGGTGGAAATAGCTGTATGAAGAAGCACAGGCAGCCCCAAATATGTGTTTATGGTTATGACAGTTACTGAAATTGTAACCGAAATGATTTTTAAAAATCACTGGAAGGGCCTGCAGAGAAGGCCCTGACATGCGGCCCCTGTGAAATGCGGTTTTCTTCCAGCCTCCCCCCCGTATGCAAACAACACAATAAAATCTTGACTAGTTTTATGGCGTCGAGACAGGAGTCGCATCAGGTCGCGCATTTCCAATATTCTCCTGTGCATATTCTTTTTCAGCAGATAGTTGACGAGGAAAAACACGGACCGCTACTGTGAGACGGCGTCTGCACCGTCGGCTTTCCTGTGTGATCGGGGGGAAGGTGCGCGTACACAGAGGAGCAGGGGGGTCGTGACAGTGGACGATGAACTCAATCTAACATAGGACCGCTCGCAAGACAGCCAGAGAAGTACTTTGAATTGAGTGTCCGCTCGATCAAGACCATCAGACATAAACCTTGATTAGAACTTGAAGCACTCAACAATTTTACAAGACAATCGGTCATTTGTAACGGTCCTTGTTCTTCAATGTCTTATTTCCTTAACTGATAAGGGCCAATGCCACAAGCGGTCGTGATCATTACCGCCATATTGTTTCGCTTGTTGCCCAGGGCGATGGGAAATTTCACTTAACCACATTAGCTGAGATTATAACAGAACAGTAATGCATGTGTCCGTCAGTCTTTATACTAATTACTGGGTGTAGTTCTATGTGGAAGCACAAGCGAAGGGGGGGGGGGGGGAATTTAATGAAAAAAAGGTGGATGGGTTTAATAAAGCCTAGCAGTCCTATACAGGCAGGAGAGTGCTGTAATTACAATTGCACCAAATGACACAAATATGTCCAGACACACCTCAACACATAAAGGCACTCTCTGCTGCGTGTCCCTGTGTCATTGTGTTGGTATTAAAACCACCAGTCAGAATACATGCAGACTGGCGTCATTATGGCAAATTAAGTGGGCAGAGAGACGAAAGGGCTAGTGGGAGTGGGAGGATGGGAGAACATATATTATCATTTATAAATAGCATGAGGG
Organism: Merluccius productus; assembly: GCA_027122695.1. Taxonomy (NCBI): domain Eukaryota; kingdom Metazoa; phylum Chordata; class Actinopteri; order Gadiformes; family Merlucciidae; genus Merluccius; species Merluccius productus. Next base: position 10,895 of record JAOPJI010031910.1, read on the forward strand.
ATTAGAGCAATACTAACTTATAGCAACGCAAACCGCTCATTCAACCTGTAGACGCCACACTGCCATCTCCCGCATTGCAGTCTCTCATTATTTGATCTATTTAGTACAAGCCATGTCGCCTGCTTTTCCTTGCTGTGGTTATATGTGTGTCACCTGTGTTGATAAGTAATTCTGTTCACCTGTGTTCAATGTATTTTAGTTCCTTAGTTCCTCAGTTTGTCGGTTGCTTGTTTGTGTCGAGTTTGTTTCTGTCAGCCTGTTTACATTCAGTAAAGCGTCCTTTGGCACCTACCCTGAGTCCGTTCCCTGCCTTTGGGTTCACGTCCCTGGGAAAGCTGTGACACACACATTGTCGCCTCAATGTTGCAAGTTGTTTGGAAAAGACAGCGCTCTCTCACAGCTTCTCCGGTTATTAAGTTGAACAGTAAATGTGAAACATCATCTGTACCGGCTCGTGTAGACAACACTCCCGCTGTAAGGTTTAAGGTTTATATTTTATATATATATACAAGCATAGAAAATTAAAAAATAATGATGTGAGATAAGAAAATAATGATGTAAGAATGTGTGCATTAGGCCTACTACAATCATACTACAATATGACAAAAATGTAAATAATAGTGCTGAGAAATGGGATCTATAAAGGTATAAATATAGTATAAATATGTACACCAGAGTGTTGCACAGTTGAATTATTGCGACGTTAAGTCAGTAGTGCACAGTTGAACCTATAAATGATAAATATATGATGCGGTTAAAGCTGCTGACAGCGTTGGCCACAGGCAGGAAGGCGCTTTCTGTGGCGCTCGGTGATGCCTCTGGTGGAATTAGTTTTACACTGAATGTACTCCTGTGCTTTACCAGCACGTTATCAAAAGTGTTATCTTCATAATGTTTTATAATGTTTCGCATTTTACCACTCTATGCCAGGAGAAATGTGAAATACACATAATAGTATCGGAATAGTTTCGTAATGCGCCGGCCGTTCCGCAAAGCACATTATGAATATAGATATATGAGTGTGTGTGTGCGTGTGCATATGTGTATGTGTGTGGGTGCGCGTGCATGTGTGTGTGTGTGTGAGTTTTACTGTTAGCCCTGAATATGAAAGTAAGAGAGTCGTTATTATTTGCATTAAGAATTTATAACACTTCTATAGGTAGCTTTTGTACCTGCCCTCATCTCCCCTATATTCTGCCATGCTCTTTGGATCGCTCCTTAATCTGTGTGTGTGTGTGTGTGTGTGTGTGTGTGTGTGTGTGTGTGTGTGTGTGTGTGTGTGGTAAATATGGCCGTTAAAATATCTCTTTCCCATGATCAGATTAAGTTTAGGCGGGGATGGCAATGAATCACTGAAACATCGATGGACACTTTGATGGACACTTCTTACATCATCTGCAGGGAGAAGAGTGAGGGGAGCGAGAGAGAGAGAGAGAGAGAGAGAGAGAGAGAGAGAGAGAGAGAGAGAGAGAGAGAGAGAGAGAGAGAGAGAGAGAGATCTTCATTAAACAGGCTGATTGTCTGGAGGGGGACTCACGCAATACAAACACTTGTAAACGATGTTTCCCCCTCCTCCGTAATATATGTATTTATGAACATGCCTTTAAGACTGCATACCATTTGCTTCAATCCCTTGGGCATAGCTGGATGTTTTGTATCACTGAAATATCCCCCTGTTCCCCCCTCCCCACGCTGTGTGGGGAGCACCTGCCGGGGGTAACAGGTATCTCTGGCTTCACAGGCTCTGTGATAATGTACTGGCATTGACGATGGTTGGCACCCAAGGCCGTGGAGGTGATGTAAAACATTAATAGCGCTGAAATCCACTTCTGTCAGCCACTCAGGATGCAGGTCATAGAGGCTGTGTGGGACCCGGGATTCACCCCCGACAAGTCTGTGTGTGTGTGTGTGTGAGCATGTGTGTGAGCATGTGTGTGTGTGTGTGGGTCTGAGTGTGCGCTGTATTTGTCAGTCCATTCATTTGTGTTTGGTGTGTTTGTGTGAGTGAGAGAGAGAGGATGTGTGTGTGTGTGTGTGTGTGTGTTGTTGAGCTATATATGTCTTCCTGTAGGTCTTGAGGTCTTCATGATAGGCCACAGGGTTCAGTGAAGTGGAACCATCGACCGGGGGACAGAAATAGCCGTGGCACAACTGGATCACCGCCCTTTATCAGATCGTACATCCGACTTTAAAAATAGCTGATTTTCTAAGAATGGAGTGGAATACATTTGTGTGACGGGGACGACATGTGCTCTCATCTAGCCAATAATAGATGCATCCCCTCCTCTGCTTTGTTTGTTTCCTAAACTAAAGTGATTTTCATTGAAATGTCAGGTCAGAGGATCATCGGCACAACGCTTTTCCACTGTTCCAATGCGCACTGAAATACACTCACAAACCTCTTCAAGAAGCTCTTCATTAATGCCCAGCTCTTCCTCAAAAATACCGCAGAGGATCCTTGAGCAAGGCACTTATGGCACGCCTCCAGCTGCTCGTGTTTGCTAGCTGCTTGGCACCGTGCGTGTGCCGTCATCTTGGGTACATTGCTGCGTGAGTGGGAGTGTGCGTCGGTGAACTAGAAAGCCAACATGTGAAGTTGTTGGAGCGGTCATAATACTAAGGCGGTATTAACTGCAGAATTTAACCAAAGCGTCTGCTAAATGCTCTAAATGTAAATATAAATGTATTAATAACTGCAGTTAATAATGGTAATATAAATGAATACATTTTGTTCTGTGTAACATTTACATGTAAACATCTAAGATTGTGTAAAATGTCCCAGGTGACGAACAGAAGACTTTATCAGGGAATCAACTATTTTCATTTCATCTTTTAACGAGTGTTTTTTTGAATGCCTACAGTGTACCCACGGTTCACACCCTTGGCTCTCTACGTGGTTCTCGGAAAAAGAAAAAAAAAACGAATGACTGAATGAAATGATAGAAAACCTAATTTCCGGATTAGAGCGTGATGCTTGCAGAGAGCTGTAATGAAAAGTAAGAAGAAGGGGTAAGAAAGGCATGAAAATCAGCGATTCGTCAATCTTGTCCTCCGCGTTGGAGGCTTTCGGTCCTCAGTAAAGCGATAATGCTTGCAGTTCCTGGAAAATAATGTTTGCTCGCTCTCTCGCTGCCCGCTTGTAGCTCAGGGTTCAATCGAAGCATATTTTGTCGATGCAAATGGGGTCTATAAACTGTAACATGGAATATGTGATTGTGCGCATTCACTTGTGATTGCAAAAAAATAAACTGTTCCTGGTGGTGCCCCGAGGTGATTAGATCTAACGCTGCACACACACGTACACACACGCACGCACACACACATACACACGCACGCGCACACACACACACACACGCACACACATACACACGCATGCACACACAGTATATGATGCATGTTCTCTGCACCGGCACACCAGACTTACTGGTGTGAAATGCTTTTTGCCACCATTAAGGGTCATGGAGGTGTGTGTGTGTGCCAAGGGGGATAGTGTGGTGCAATGGGGGCCGCCGCTCCTCAGAAGCATGGATGGATTTTTAACTGTACTTTAGCAGTCGTTGTTCAAAAATCAGCACCTTAAAGTGGCAATCTATGAGGCTGAAGGGACTTGATTGACAAGAGCTAAAGTGGCTAACTGATGACAACTTCCCGGCGTCACTTCGTCGGCGCTAAGGACACCTCTCGCAGGATACCGTCTCCCAAATGGCTCAACATACTAATGGCTTGGATTGTCTTTACACCTTTTTCTAATCGATGCATCGTGTTGCCGATATTCCCAGAAATGGTTTTCCGTCGCGTATCGTGAGAGAGTAAATGTTGCTTTGCTCAACGGTGTTCTAACAAACATATTTGACTGCAGAGGGAGGTGCGGGTTAGGATGCCGTATTGTAAGACCACGCCTTATTAAACATTCAATGTGGTCTTATATATGTAGCCAGGAGCAAATGTATTCTTTTTTTCAAGAATACAAATGAATACATAAAGAAAAACATATCCACACAAAGGACCATGTAAGACATTAGTTTGAAAATGTGTATCATCAATATTGTATCTTGTTGTGTCAGGAAATCTCCCTCTCTCTCTCTTTCCTCTCCCGCTCTCTCTCTCTCTCTCTCTCTTTCCTCTCCCGCTCTCTCTCTCTCTCTCTTTCCTCTCCCGCTCTCTCTCTCTCTCTCTCTCTCTCTCTCTCTTTCCTCTCCCGCGCTCTCTCTCTCTCTCTCTCTCTCTCTCTCTCTCTCCATCAGCCCCCCCTGCCCTAGGGATGAATCTCCTTGTCCTTTGAATATACCAGTTGAACGACAAAAGCAAGAAACCCAGAAGGAAGGATGCAGAACGGCAAGTAAAAAGAACCATTAAAACGCTGGCCGGTGGGGAGTATTGCACCAATCTTTTTTACAGTCCTAGAACATGTGTTCATGCTAATTAACATCAAACAGTTTTTCACATTATAAGACTCTATTTTTAGCCAAGTATCAGGCATTTTCTTCTCAATGTCCAAAAGTACATCTCTCTCTCTCTCTCTCTCTCTCTCTCTGTCTCTCTCTCCCTGCAATCACACGCTGGCATTGGGAAGCAATTACGGCCTTGCCTGCACAGTGGTGCAGAACGTCAGCCACCGTTCCAGCGAATCATTGAAAGGATAAGATAAGCACGGGATTCTCTCAAGACCATGCCTCCGGGATCAACATGCCACTGGAGGGGCCATTGAAGGCGGGAGACTGTGGCGAGAGAGAGAGAGAGAGAGAGAGGGAGAGAGAGATAGAGAGCCAGAGAGGGTGAAAATGCTATCCCAGAAATGCATGGTAAAGTGGGTGCTCTTGAGGAAAATAAGTAGATCTTATTCACCTAGTGTGGTTAGATGGGTGGTTAAACCTTCGTCACAAACCATGAAAACTCATTATAACGCGTTATATTTTCCATCTGCGGACCACTTCCCCCCCAGGATGCATTTCTAATGCATTTCATTGGGTTATTCATGGGTTCTCCTAATATTCTCGAACAGTGGTTCTCAACCGGTCTCGTCTCAGGACACACGTGTGTCATTAGTCATTAAGTCACGACCCAAAAATAATTACAATATTTATTCATAAATATTGCAGTAATCATATTGCAGTATTGCAGTAATTCATAAATATTGCAGAGTTCCTGCAAATATTGCAGGAACTCAATGAAATAGTAAGCCACTGAAACATGAATTAACATTGAAACATTAGTTAATTCAGGGGCTTCTTTATAAAGATTTCTAAAGATTAATTTTGTTTGGCGTATACTTTGCAACCCAATCGAAATGCCCTCCAGTTGAGAATCACTTCTAGAAAGTTCCCCTACCCAACTAACCAATATGGCCGCTAGGTAAATACGGCCTATTTGACATCCACACCCATACCTCTGCATATATGTTATGCTGAGGTAAGTGACAGTAAAAGCACCAGCAAGGCTCGATTAGGCCTACTTCAGGAGGGATACAGTAGAGGAGTCGTAATAGTTTTGCTTTTACTGTCTTTACTTATTGTTCCCACCACAGCAACAGTAGGCCTATTAGCCGACAGCAACTTGACTTTTGTTGAGGAAAAATAACTGAAGTTAAACAAAAGCGATTCTAGCTCCAATTGATCTTCAACTTCAACTGAAACAAATGAGCACAGTATATCAATTTTGCAATAGAATCAAAATGGTACGGAAAAGCATAAAATAAATACTTCTTGTCAATGATTTATGACTGTCATTATTGACTTCAATATGTAGTACTCGTAGCCTAAGCCAAGACGTCCACCAAGGCAATATAGACCAGTAGCCACTTTAGATTGAGCCAC
>JAOPJI010032517.1:0-16654 GCA_027122695.1 Merluccius productus
GTGCGTTTGCACTTTGAGGCAGTGTTTTTTCTATTTTCTATGTTAGTGTTGTTAAGGGCCAATAAAGCTCATTTTCACATCTAGTCACCATGTCTGTGGACACATTTGTATGTGAACATGTGATACACTATGCACCCCCCCCCCTGAGGTGTCCTCCTTTTCACAAACTCATATCTGGTCACCCTATGCTAGTTTAATGTTGCTAGTTTAATGTTCCCAGCATCATGTTCCTAGCTTCATGTTCCTAGCTTAATGTTGCTAGTTTAATGTTCCTTGCTTAATGTTCTATTGCTCTTCCACCTCTGTGTGTTCAGTGTCACAACTACGTCACCATGGTAACCAACATCTCTCTTTAGGAGGAAGATAGAGTTCAATCCATGGATCCTCAACAAATGTATATCCTCAACATATTTTGAATCCTGTGTCACTGAACTGAAGGGCGTAAGTATAGATTTATACTTGTGTACTTTATTCTACACATATTAAAGAGTACTTTACTATATTCTACACATAGTAAAGAGTACTTTACTATACACATCATTCAACATTATGTTTTTTTTTCGATTCTATAAAAACTGAAAAACTGTCAATTGTTTGAAAAGACTTGAAAATAAAAGACTGACATGGGGTAATATTTGGGGTCATATTCAGCAGCCAGAAGCGCACACTTTATAAACACTAATTATGTCCAAAGTGAAACAAAAAAACAATGTGCCATCCACTTCCACCACTCTAGCCCTCTGCAACAAACTATAATGTCAGCCCTTATCAACTCGTGAGTATTTTGTTCTGAATATAGCCTGCAGCTTCATTCATCTGGATAGATGATGGATGAAGCAGACCAAGACACACAATGGGTTTTAGTGAATCAATTGTATTTAAATATTTAAAATATTTTTCACTTATTATGATGTAACCCGTTTTATGTGTGATTATGATTGTTCTCTTTCAGGAATTTGATGACTTCTTGGCAGAAATTGCAGAGGGAAAGTTTCAGGATTGGCTCCTAGCTGCTTCAGAGACCTCATACAGCTATCAAATCAAACTTCTGCTTATGACTGATGATCAACAGTTGACATATGACAGAGTGCAGCAAGAATACAATCTGGATCCTCGATATTCACTTATAGTCAACATAGACTGTCTCCATAACACTTCATGTCTTCCAGAAGTTGACAGCAACACAGTGGTAAAGATATTTGGAAGTTTGTCAGAAGATGGGAATACTGTGTCTGGATACTCTGGCTCCACACTTGCTCATCTGGTATTGAAACTAAAGCTGGAGGCAGCAACTCTTGTCTCTATTGATGGGACCACTACCACAGATTTCCAATATGACTTCATGAGGGACTTCAGGTTCAAAGGTATCAAGGTTGTTCTAGAAACCAGCCAGGGTGACGAACACATGTATCAGATGATGGGTAAGAAGAGAGTGTCAGAGTACCACACTCTAAAGAGACCAGTAGACCACACCACCCAGTATGACCACCAGCAAATCCTTATAATGGAAGACAACCCTATTGTAAGGACAGCTGCCACTTTACTCTATGATAAACACCCAGCTAGCAGCTCTCTCTACATTCTCGATGAGCATCACAAGCCCAAACTCATCCATGGAGATCCAGAGCCTCTGTCAGCAGACAGCAGACTGGTACTGGTTGGACATGGGGTTACAAATAATGAAGGAGAGACAAGTGTTGCTGGATACAACACCAAAGAATTGGTTGAAATCATTGGAGAAACTTACAGGATTGGGGAAAAAATCAAAACAGTGAGTATGGCGTCCTGTGATGTTGGAACAGACAAAACCTTCATAGAAACCTTGATGAAGGGACTTCATGAGATCAACATTGAGACAGAGCTACACCTGAGAAACACTGAAGTCCAGGTCAGTCACACAGGAAAAAAATATACTTTAGACTTCAGCTCTAATGGACTGGAGTGGAGACATAAAGATGACAGGAAAAAAGTGGTGGCCACCAACGACAGGGAGGGGAATTTGGTCATCAGGGAGCTGACAGGAAACACAGGAGAAGCTATTTTTACCAGTGAAAGGAATTCCCTTGCAAAAAAACGTTTTCTAAAATACAAAACGGCCTGGCCAGAAGCACCACAACGTTTTATTCATCCACGTTTTCAGGGGGCTAGCAGTGATGTTCTCGAGGGTCTAGCTTGGGGACTGTTTTACAACAGAAAATACAATCTTCAAAAAACTACAGCCGTGGCTGGCGACTACATAATTAGTAAAAGAAGCAAAACAGGCAATGATATACACTATAAATGGCTAGATCAAAATGAAATTGATGCTTTTTCTTATTATGACATTAAATCAGGAATGGATATGGTAAACATCATCCATCACTATGCAAAAACAGGAGAGGAGGAATTATCCCACTTAAAGATAAATGATTTCATTTACGAGGTTGATCCCCAAACCTTGTATGTATATCCAGTTGGAAAAATGCTGGACAACAATGAAAAACAAAAAACTATTGAGATCACTAATATCAAGAATTGTATATATGAGCAAAAAGGCAAGGAGAGCTATCACAAGATGAGAGAAAAGATCCTTCCAAGCAAGCAGCAGTTCGTTGAGTATCTGAGAGATACTTTTAGAGGAGAACACACAACTCATCCCTCTCTGTCTAAAAGGGCCTGGTTCAACTCTTATCTCACCGCATCAATTATATCAGAATCTGCAAGGAACTTCCGGACATTTCCCCTGGTCCTCATGGCGTTGGATATGTACCAAAACTCTGACAATAACATTAAACAGAACGGGTTGGATTTATTTTTTGAAAATCATCCAATGGCAAGACAAAATTCTTGGATTGACCCCAGCAGACGTGGGTTTACAGGTTCGGCCACATATATAGATTCAAGCAAATTAGAAAATTATATTAGCAAGACACCAAGAGAGTTATTAGAACACCTTGATGAGGTGACTTCAAAAGAAAATGAACTTTACCAAAAATGGTCACACACAGTTGATAATAATGAGCAAGTTTCTCATATCATTGATGTTGCAGAACAATACTCAGTAGTAGATAAGTCACAAAAAGTTGCCTTTCTAGAAGATTACTTTGCATTCACAGCAGCAGTTCAACAGCACGGGCCACCATCACCTGTAAACCCAGAAAAGCCTCCAACATCTGGAAGTTTAGGGGGTTCTGATGATGGTTCTGTAACACCACAAGATTTATACCATGCTTCGGAATCAGAGACCTCTCTCAAACTGGCCTCATATTACTCCAGAGCTACAGCATCAATTGCTGAACAGATCCACAATCAGCTGAACACTAAGTATGGTGAAGATTTGGCTGGACTGCATGTTAAACATGACAGTGCCAAGATGGAAGATGGTACACTCACATGTCAACTTATATCTGCAGATGTTAATGCTGAACCAATTGACTTTAATCTTGACTTGCATGCAGACAGTCTACAGTACAATGAGAAGATGTTGAAAAGCATGGAGGAAGCAGTTCATGACATGGAGATGCCTGGCTTAGACTCCTCCCATCATGTGAGTAAACATGTAGAGCGAGCGTCTACTGCTGTGGGAACACTAGGACTCATGCTGGGTATGAAAGGAGCTGTTAAAGCCTTTGAACAGGGAGACATTAGGGATGGAGTTCTAGGAACAGCACAGACACTGCACGGAGTAACAGGGATGGCGCTGGCAGTTGTTGGAAAACAGGCAGAATCTTTGCAGGGCAGGGTAGCTAAATCAGTTGTAAAAGTGATGAGAAATCCACTGATGAAGCGCTTCATGCAGGTTTTGCCGATTGTTGGGATCGGATTCGGAATTTACAATGTAGAGGAAGATATTAAACGAGGCGATGCTTTGGGATATGTTGATGCTGTGCTAGATCTGGAGATGGTGGGGCTGGATGTTGTTGAAATGGCCGAACCTGAATTGGCCCCACTCATAGCGCCATTAAACCTGGCACTATCAATTATTCGGATAGCCATTGATGATGTTTACATGGGCATTCATAATGAGCTGAACAGTCTTCCAAAGAATGCAGACTTTCTGGATAAGTTAGCTGCAGTTTTAGTTGGATCGATAAAAGGGATTTTTCATCTTGCAATTCATGTGGCAAGTTTTTTTTATGATTGGGGTTATGAGGAAATTGAGGAGGGACATAAACTTGTTGAGCAAATCTCTGATTATCATGAGTATTACAAGGTCACACCGGGAGACGATGGAACCAAGGTAATTGATTTCAGTAGCGGAGGCTCTTCATGGAATGGTGGAGGGATCAACTTTGACCTTAAAAACCAGGGTCTCTCTAAGCTCTGCATGGATTTTTTTGTTTCTTCTGATGAAAGTTTCGGCAGAAAGTGCTGGGATATAAATACAACTAGCAGTAAAGACATTATTCTTGGCATAGGAGAGTCCCATCAGCTGGAACACAAAACATTTAAAAAGAAAGTGTTGCTTTTCATACCAGCAGGCTCTGTGACAGTGGTGTCAGGTTATAGACCTTTATCATGGTCAAGATATGGGCAGTACACAGGAAACAGGGAAGCTAACCGTTTCTTTGCTGTTCAGAATGCAAAAGACAATCACACAATTGAAGTCATGTTAAGCTATTATTACCAACTTGATGGTGAACCAGGGGATGACACATTCTTCCTAGGACCTCAAAGGAGTTATGTTAAGGGTTCTGGGGGAAAAGACACATACATTATCCCTGACGGTGGAGGAAAAACAACCATCAACAACTATGATCCTTCCAAGTCAATGGACACACTTGTGTTCAGTGTTAATTACAGTGATATTTCTGTGTCCATGTCTCGAGCTGATGTTGTGTTCACTTATCATCACTGCCATACTGTGACCATACAACAGTGGTTTTCAGGGGAAGCATACCGTCATATGAACATGATGTCAAGAGATGGAGTGCTGTTTGAAATCTCCTCAACTGTTATTGCCTCTGTTAAGTTGGTGGCCAGAGGAATCAACAAGATGTCTCAAAATCACAGTGTGACTGTGAACACGACTGAGCAACACCTCAGAACCGTGACAAACATTCTGGGGTCTTCATATGATGACCAGCTAATAGGAAATGGTGAGAAGAATATAATCGACGGAGGTGGAGGTGAGGACCACTTGATTGGTGGAGAAGGAGAAGACATATACATGGTGAAAAACAGAGAGAAATCCAAAGTATGGATTGAAAATTACTCCACTGATAAAGCAACAGACCTGGTGATAATAGATGCAAACCTTCATGACTTTAAGTTAAGAGTGGAAGGGAATGATACCATTCTACAGCCCTTTTATGATGTGATTCTTTTAAATTGGTTCAGATCAGAGGCAGACAGACACTTGCAAGTTCTCACAAAAGATCTGGTCACATTCATAGTATCTGATAACATGAGCGATTGTGTTAAAGTGAGTGACCCGTTCATTAAGTGTATAAGAAGTCAAAGCATGGACTACAGCAAGGTTTCTTCTGGTGTAGAGGTGGACCTGGAGAAGGACCCAGCGCTCCACAGCGTTACAGAGGTTCGGGGATCACAGCTTAATGATGTCATCAAGGGGAATCAGAAACGCAACACTATATTTCCAGGGAAGGGCGATGATTTTGTTGAGGGTCGAGGAGGAGAAGACTGGTATGTTATTACACCAGGTCAGGGATTAAAAACCATCAACAACTATTCTCCAGACTTGTCCATGGACACCGTGTTCCTGAAAGTACAATATCAGCACATTATGAGTTCCTGTGATGGAAATAACGTTACACTTGCAGTAAATGGCTCAGAAAGTGTTATTTTAAAACACTGGTTTGTTTCCAACATGTATCAGCACCTAGAGTTTCAGACCATTGATGGAATAACATTTAAACTAGGTTCCAGCATGACTAGCTGTGGAGATTCTTTAATGCTACCCTTAACTGTAGACTACAGAAAGCAGGAAACGATGCCCCTGACCTCACAATTAAAACAGCAGAAACGGTCAGTAGTCCAACCACACACAACATTGTGTTTTAATTATAATGGTCATTCTAGAACCAAGGAAATGTGCGGTTACCAGGGCCGACAGATGATCATGAATAATGTTGAATCTGTGATTAACCTTTATGGATCCATTGGTTTTGATGTCATGATTGGAAACAACAACAGTAATTTGCTGGACCCTTTTTCGGGAGGTGCACTAATGTTTGGGGGGGAGGGGAGGGACACTTATGTTGTCAAGCATGGGTATGACCATGACATACTGATTGATAACTTTGCAGAAGACAAGTATGATGATACTGTGTTGGTGGACATGGATTTCCTCAGTGGTGGACAGATGACTCTGACTTCTGTTGATGAAGATCTGAATGTAAACATCACTAATGGAGGAGAAATACTCCACATCTGTCTTTTGAATTTCCACTCTAGCCCTGAACACCAACACCTCAACTTCCAGAGCTCTGATGGAGTCTTCTTCCATTTGAAAAATCCATCAGTGAAAGAAAACAACAGCCTCAGCTTACCTCATGTTGAAGCCTTCAAGGTGAACCTGCAAGAAACACGGGTTGATTGCCACTTGGACCTTCATGCTCAGGGAAACCTATCAGCTGTTCTCACAGTGCAAGGTTGTCCTTCCCTGTCCAATCACATCCAAGGTAACAATCAGCAGAACATTCTGATTGGTGGTTGGAAGAACGATGTGTTGGAGGGAGGCCAAGGCAATGACAACTTGATGGGCGGTGAGGGAAATGACCTTCTAATAGGTGGACTTGGAGACGACACTCTGTATGGAGAGGTGGGAGAGGACACCATGATGGGGAAGTCTGGCTGGGATGTCTTCATCCCTGGACCAGGGGCTGACCTAGTGGATGGGGGTCCAGGGAGAGACACAGTTCTGTACCAGGGAGACCATGAGAAGGGGGAGGGAGTTTATGTGAACCTGCTGAGTGGAGAGTGTCGCCAGGCAGACGCTGAGGGTGATGTGCTGAAAGATGTGGAGAATGTGATTGGTACCATCTATTCTGATGTGTTGGTGTCCGGGTTTGAAGCGGCGCTCCTGAAAGGCTCAGATGGAAATGACGTCCTGGTGTCTACAGGCGGAGGAGACTACCTGGTGGGTGGCGATGGAAATGACCTTTACATGCCGGCTTTTAACCAGGGCTCGCTCACTATTGACAACTGTGCCAAAGACAACAGGACAGATATCTTATACATGAGTTCAGATTTCTCCCCACAGTTTGATTGTCATCATCTGCGTGACAGAGTTGTCTTGATATTCTCTGGAGTAAATGAACTGAAAACTACTGAAAACCTTGAGGTGACTGTGCAGGGCTGGGTGAGGGAGGAGCATGAGTGTGGCCACCTAATGGTACTGTTGGGAGAGAGGGAGGTGTCAGTGGACAAGTTGTTGGAAGAGTGTTTCTTTCAGCACATGGCGCGTTCATATGTTCATTCATATCATCAACACATGAGTCAGTTTTGGTCATTTATCTCCCATGTTGCACAATTTAACGAAGAATCTGAATTTCAAGAGGTGATCTAATGCCAAATAGGCTACATCTTTATAGATTATATCTTCACATTTTCTCTCAATATATTTTCCTATTGATTCTTGTATCTTTACAGTAGTTATACTGTGTTGTTGATTTTATGACTATGGCCATCTTCCAATTACACCCATTACAATCTAGTTATACAGTGGATTTAATGGCTTTACTTTGGTACATTGTAGTGACAAAATATGTGTATTAGATATAAGTTTGAATGTATCAATATTAAATAAAAAAGCAAATACATGGTATATGTCGGATATTTTCTTATTAAGATTACTGTAAATGACTTACTGCTAATTGTAGTGTGAACCATTTCAGTAGCAATGGCTACTGAAATGGTTCACACTACAATGGTCTTTCCGATGTCTCTTTTGTCACCACAATAAGCGCATCGGATGGGCCTGTCAGACACAAACCAATTTTTGCTGTTAGATTTGGATGACAGTAAACAACAAATTACACAATAAAAATGGTAATGAGGGATTTTGATATATGTGGCGTAGTCTGGTGCCACGGTGGGTTCTGATGCTGGTTATCGGGTTTTATTTGCAAACACAATTCTATCACACACTATCCCTGTCGTCGCGGGCCTACCTCTGGCCCGCCGCCAACAACCTGTGTGTGATTCGTGTCTGGGCTTCTTCCCCCCAGGTCCAGCACGCTACTTTGTTAAGAAGGGAGAAAGTGATTAGCTCAACAGGATGCAGGTGTGCCAATCACTCTCACCTGGCGCTGCTCTCCCGAGTCCCCTCCACAGCTCTCTCCTGCAGCTGATGCACCACGCCTCCTCCACAATATAAAAATCCAGAATTTATATTGTAATCTTCCTATCAAAAATCAGGTGATAATCACAAATTACAGCAAATTCCCACAGTGGGAACAATTAGGGCTACAGTAGATATCAAAGTGTTTTCTAAATTCCACAATTTCCAAAGATCCACAATGATGGTACAGTTCAAACTGTGAATCCTAGACGGAAACAAACATGGCCACCGATGTCTTTGTTATTTTCCGTTTCCTTCCATAACAGATTTATACCCTACATCCCGCCCTATCCCAATGAGGTGTGTGTAGAAGACCTTAATATCAGCGAGATCAGCATAATATACGTTTGTATATGGATATAGCCTAGCTTTCAAAAAATATATAGATATAGCTGAGCTTGCAGAATATATATATAAATTGACACTGAACATCTCGTTTTGTGGAAAGTGGAACTAAACAAATAATAGGGAAGCTATATGGAACCCCATGCCACATAAAATAAAATAAAAATGCTTAATAGTTTTTGTGAGTAATTGTGAGTTTATAACTTGCCCTGTACTTGCCCTATGTTGCCCTTACCCAAACCCTAACCCACTATTCTCACTCCAGTTGTATAACTGAGTCTCCCCCCCTCTCCTCTCCCCCCTCTCTTACCCTGAAAATTGAAACAAATCGAAAAACACATCAAAAATGCAGACACAAGATTTCTGAGGAACTTAAATGGGGAATAAAGACTAACAAGACATATAACAACATTGAACACTGCACTGTCGTTTTTTGGCGATTTATTTTTCAGTGACACGGGAGGTGGCGGATCAAAACAAAAAAGTTCCGGATCCAACGTAGGAGGTGCCGGAACATGTTCCGGCATGTTCCGGCTCAAATTAAGCCCTGGCGACGCTACTAGTTTAACTACATTTCTCTGTAGCGTGGTGTTAGCGTTGTTGTTTTCTGAATCAAATAGCTTTTCCGTAGCAAAGCTCTTTTATTGATCAAGTAGTGCGGTTGCTCAAGCCTGCAGAGCTTCCTGCTGCAGTCTGAAATGAAACTGCTAAGGATCAGTGAGTGATGCCACACCCACCACCATACACGGACCTGGATGTGTAGCTGTTAGAAGCACTTCTGTATGATGCTGACATTGCGTACCAATCCTTGGGCTGATGCCTGTGACTTGTTTAATAACTCAAGCTTGTTTAATAAACAATTTAACTTAACATGTTTGCTTGCCTTCCTGGTTGACTGACCGTTTTATTGATCACTGAGATAGCATTGACTGGGAATGAAAATTTAAAAATGTAACGTTCCGTGTAAATAAATAAAATTAATGGCGTTGATGTAGTTAAACTACTTTTGCCATGTTGCTGTAGCTTAGCTCGCTACATTTCTCTGGGGGGTAGCTTCAGTGTAGCGAAGCTTCATTTAAGGTTGAGTAACTGGTAGCTTAGCTCACTACACCCAACACTGATTGCGTATATATAATTAGATTGGGTCAGGTAATTAAATCCTAGGTATAATGTGGACCAAATCTTCGAAACGCCCAGAAGCTGTCAGGGGCCCGTGTAGTTACCATTACCACCCTCTAGTGTGGTAATGACAGGTTCGCAACACCACCCTCTAGTGTTGTAATGACAGGTTCGCAACACCACCCTCTAGTGTGGTAATGACAGGTTCGCAACACCACCCTCTAGTGTTGTAATGACACGTTCGCAACACCACCCTCTAGTGTTGTAATGACAGGTTCGCAACACCACCCTCTAGTGTGGTAATAACAGGTTCGCAGTGCAGACAGACAATGACGTATACTCATCTTGATATTGAAGTGGCGTCTTCGAAATGGAAAAATACGAAATTAATAGTGCACAGCGAAATACTACAGGCCTATGCTGACTTCCACTGTAGTTAAAATATGAATTATGTTAAAGTATTAATTATATATTGCTGTTATCACCATACCTGTGTTGCGACCAGA
Organism: Merluccius productus; assembly: GCA_027122695.1. Taxonomy (NCBI): domain Eukaryota; kingdom Metazoa; phylum Chordata; class Actinopteri; order Gadiformes; family Merlucciidae; genus Merluccius; species Merluccius productus. The sequence continues at coordinate 10,255 of JAOPJI010032517.1, forward strand.
GCACTCATTCTCCAAGCTCAAGTTGATAAAGTCTTAAGACTGTCTATATTCTCAGTAGAGAGCCTGAGCTGTGTTGTTAATGACAATACAAGTTTCTCTTTGTTATGGGGTGAGATCAGGGATTCAAATCTACGGCAATGTATTGCTCATATGTTGGAAAATGCGCACCAACTGTAAGAAATAATTGCACCAATCACATTATGCTGCGAAGGGAGAATTTAGAGTGGATTGCTGGAACAAAATGTACTGAATTACAAAATAAAATTTACAAAATAAATCTGAATAAAAAGATATTTAAAAAAATTGAAATCTGTCTTCACAAAATAAACAAAATGTAGGTTGTTCTTTGCACCCAGTAGGTGGAGCTTAAAGCACTGAACAGGATCTGGTCTTCTTTCAAATACCGGGACAAGATCTGGCTGGGCTATCTGATCCTGGATCACTAAATATGGGATTTCCAAATTTGATATGATTGAGATTCAAAGTTTAAACTCCCTGCTGACAGACTTGTCCTCCAGGATTTTGTCCTTGAAACTGACAATTTTTAAAAGAGCTTAACCTGTTCAAATATGAGGAATCGTACATAGCTGACATTTTCTTGAATCAGAGTGAACAAAATGTCAGCTACTTGTATCCTAGACACACTGGACTAGCTTCCCATCAAATGACAAGTTAACTGCATTAGTAAATACTTTAGAGCAGGCGTCCCCAAACTACGGCCCGCGGGCCGGATACGGCCCGCCTCCACATTTGGCCCGGCCCCCTGAACATTACCAGAGACGCATTCTGATTTTGTTTTCAGTCTGGCCACGCAAACCCTAGACTAGCCCCTGTCAAATAGAACGGACCCGTCGGTCGTAGGTCTGGGGTGGGTTACGATCACACACCGCCGCCGCCGCCCCCCCCCCCCCCGTCAGTCGTAGGTCCGCGGTGGGTTACGATCGTTTACGTTTAGGCACCCCTGCGATCGTCACACATTTTCTGTTACAAACTGACCCCGGCCCCCATCAGACAAGGGAAAAGTTATGTGGCCCTCACAGGAAAAAAGTTTGGGGACCCTTGCTGTAGAGTCAGTTTCAAGGGCACTTTCTCTTATCAGTTTAGACTAGAACTAATTTGGTTTGGATAGATTTACAGATAGATTCATCAGAACTACATACCACTTGAACACAGATCATATTATAACAAACCACAACATTAGCAATAACAAGACTTGTCTGTAAACTTGATTAAACACATTGACTTGGAAATCATGTTTACATGTGCAATTTATTGCAAACATTTAGCAGAGGTAGAAAGGTAATTCCAGAAGGACAGAATGGGACAATGTAGATAATGTACTGGTGTGGTAGTGTTTGGAGAGTGGAGGGTACAGGTGTGATGCCAGTGAAAGTGATTTAATACTTTATTATAAACAACTACAATCAATACTACAGAGACTTGGCACACACATTTAGAAGCACTTCCTGTGAACGATGCTGGGACCGGACTCGTCATACTCCTGCTTGGAGATCCACATCTGCTGGAAGGTGGAGAGAGAGGCTAGGATGGAACCACCGATCCAGACAGAGTACAATGATCTATACAGGAGGAGAGAGAGCCATGTCAATCCCATGGTGAAAATTTGCATTAAGGAGCAGGTAGGGGTTATACAGTACAGCGACAGGTCATTAAGGAGCAGGTAGGGGTTATACAGTACAGTGACAGGTCATTAAGGAGCAGGTAGGGGTTAGACAGTACAGAGACGGGTCATTAAGGAGCAGATAGGGGTTAGACAGTACAGAGACGGGTCATTAAGGAGCAGGTAGGGGTTAGACAGTACAGAGACGGGTCATTAAGGAGCAGGTAGGGGTGTTGTGGCATCTTGTACAAGGATTTCTACAGGTAGACGGCAGACATTGGGATCAAACCCTGAACCTTTGGGCTGAGAGTCACCCTAGCCACCAATATTAAAACTATACCTTAATTTTCATGGTGGCCGGTGCTAGGCTGGACACCTCCTTCTGCATTCGGTCGGCGATGCCGGGGAACATGGTGGATCCTCCAGACAGCACAGTGTTGGCATACAGGTCCTTCCTGATGTCCATGTCACACTTCATGATGCTGTTATATGTGGTTTCATGGATGCCAGCACTCTCCATACCTGCGAGACACGAGAGCCAGACACTAACATACAGCATGTACATGCCATTCAAACAGTCATCTACATTACATACAAGATGTTTATTTTCACACACACACACACACACACGTCTCGTGGCAGCGGAACCTCTCGTTGCCGATGGTGATGACCTGTCCAGGACTGTGAGCAGGACTGGGGGCCACGCGCAGCTCGTTCTAGAAGGTGTGGTGCCAGATCTAGGGGACAGCAGCAATGTACTTTATTGTGAGTTAAAGCGTTAGAAGTAGGTCGTGGTGAACCGTGGCGTTACCACACCTTCTCCATGTCGTCCCAGTTGGTTACGATGCCATGCTCGATGGGGTATTTAAGGCTGAGGATGCCCCTCTTGCTCTGGGCTTCATCTCCTACATCGCTGTCCTTCTGCCCCATTCCCACCATTACTCCCTGGGGGGTTAGGGTCAGAAATAAAAGATATACCCTGTAGTCCATCCAACCAAGCCCGGATCTACCATATGGGCAACCTGGGCATTTGCCCAGGGGCCCTTGAGCCGAGAGGGGCCCTTTGCGATTGGGTATATGTATATATTTTTTCCTCATGGCCATGGACGTCAGTCGTCGGTCTGGGCTGTATTGCGATCGCGCACATCCCCCCCGCGCGTCGGTCGCCGGTCCGGGCTGTATTATGATCGCGCTTGGCCTCTGGACTGACAGCGCCCAGGGGCCCCCAGGGTTACTGATCCGGGCCCTGCATCCAACAGATGGCTAGGCGTGGCCATGTTGCAAGACAAACTGACGGATCCCCCGTCTTTCTAAGATCGTAAACTTTGCAGAGGGCAAAGTTTTCGTACCTGGTGTCTGGGCCGACCTATGATAGAGGGGAAGACGGCACGGGGCGCATCGTCTCCGGCGAACCCGGCTTTGCACATGCCGGAGCCATTGTCCACAACCAGGGCGGCAACATCATCATCTCCCATTTCTAGAAAAGGAGTTGGTACATAAAAAACATAACGACGTCAAAGCCAGTCCAACGTTTGTCGACCTGCAAATCACAAGTCGACCAACTGTTCCACAGGTGGACCACTGGCCAGGTGAGTCCTACCTGGGCTCTGAGGACCTACCTGTGTTTCGGGTGCTTCACCTTGTTGCTGTCTGCAAAACGCAACCCAAACACAGGTTTTTTTTGCACTAGTCAACAGCTCTCATAGACGGCAGGGTTTTCACAGCGAGACCTCTAATTGGTCAGGAAACAGTATCATTAGCATGCACATCTTGTGATGACAGGTTTTCCTAAAGCCCCCCCTGGGGAGCGACATTGATCGAGAGGGGAGGTATTGCCAAAAAGTTGCTGTTTTGAACGTAGGTGTGAGACTGATGCAAGCCTGAATTTCAAGTAGGCCTAGCCTACTTTATTTTTTAAATATTTTTTTATATTAACAATATCAAACCAACTTTATTTGGCAAAGAAGACATTGCAGGTCGGTTGATGTTTTATTAAACAAACAATACATTGATCAAAGAGTTACATATTCCTTTAACAGATAACAAACGTGCACATCTGACGCTGTTGAGAACAGTGTTGATAATTTACTAACTAATGGAGATGACAACATATTAAGTAGGTCAACAAATATTATTTCAAACAACTGATTATTTAATCTTTTGACATCCAGAATCCACTTCGAGTGCATGTCCACACATCTGGATCTCCATGGCTCACTGGAAAAAAGCCTTCTAGAACTGGATCCATATGTGTCCAGATTGCCACAGCGTCTTGTCTTTTGGCCTCTGAAACTGTGCAAAAGGCTGCCTGTCACCCTTGGTGTAGTACATTCCTGTACGTAGAGCTACCTGGGCAAGTTTTGGACAAAATGGCAAGCTTGAACCTGCGAGGCATACTTGCACTTCCATGATTCAGAAAGGTCCACATGTGTTCTCACTGCAGGTCTCAATTGCATTTCTGTACGCTTTTGATTGATTATGAACCAAACATGTGTTGTGGTCTCAAGTTTTAGTTTTTCTTCATAAAGCCCTGAAAGACTCCTACTGTGCAAGTTTTGTTTTGTGTTGAAGTGGATCCCACTGGCTGTTTGCTCTTTAACACACTCCCATTGTCTCCATTCAACATGGACTCCACTTTGCTCCTGGGTGAGGTCTACCGACCTGTCATGATTGGTTGCAAACCAGGCATAGATCCCGCCCACGTCCCCGCCTGGAGAGGATGAGTGACAGGTTTGTAGACCTATCAGTCCATTTTCCATTTCGATTTCTCTGTCCATTTTGACGGAGAAACTGCGTGTCTAGTCTTTGAAAATGAAAATGCAAAACCGTTTGCATTTTAATTTTCACTACATCAGAGAAAGTGCATACTAGTACTTGAAAATTAAATGCTAATTTATTATTGAATTTTAATTGTCAGCATAATTTGGATCATAAGATCCAAATTATGCTTACATAAGTGGAAAATTAAAATGCTATTGTGAGATTGTATTTTCATTTGATATATAGAACTCAACCGATTCTTCAGTGAGTCATGTGACTTCAAGTCCATCCGGTGATGGAGACCCTGATGAATGAGTGTTTTTATAACCAAGCCTAGCACATGTGTATTGAAGACAAGGCCATGTGATGTCTCATGCTGCGTGCTCTGACAGCAAAGTCTCTCCATCAGGACATGTTGAGCCTCCATCTCTGCTCCACCACCAGGGGGAGCTCCTTGCTCACTGTGGACTAAAACACCTCAACGGCGACCTGAGTTCAATCCAACTTTCCTACAACTTTGTTGCTGGATGAGAACTTATTGCTTTTGCCTTACTTGTTATTAAAAGAGAAAATTAAACTGAGACATGCTGAATAGTTTCAACGGAGGCAAATGCAACCACAAAATGAAACCCTCGCCATCAATTTCACATTATTTAAATAAAATGTCTTATTTCCGGACATTGGTTTTCAACTGGAAACGTGTTTTTATTATTTGTGATACTGCAGACCTACATATCTTCAACGACGACCATGCTCGTGCTTTTCCAGTGTCTGTCTTTCTCTCGTTTTTTTTCTCCACAAAACATGGTTGGCAAGATACGGAGGCCCTCTGGGGTCACATGGTAGCAAACAAAACCACTTGGATTCACATTCATCCTTTCACATTTGACTGTTTTCCGATGGTTGTCTGTAAACTCAACTCAAATCGTAGTCGACCATAACATGCACTCTGTCACATACAGTTTCCTCCATTCATCCACTTCCTTAACCGGGTTCACCCACTTCATCCACTTCCTTAACCACGGGTTCACCCACTTCATCCACTTCCTTAACCACGGGTTCACCCACTTCCTTAACCATGGGTTCACCCACTTCCTTAACCCTGGGTTCACCCACTTCATCCACTTCCTTAACCATGGGTTCACCCACTTCCTTAACCGGGTTCACCCACTTCATCCACTTCCTTAACCACGGGTTCACCGACTTCATCCACTTCCTTAACCACAGGTTCACCGACTTCATCCACTTCCTTAACCATGGGTTCACCCACTTCACCCACTTCCTTAACCACGGGTTGACACATCAACCTTTCTACCATGACGATGACCCCAGAGCGGCGCCGTAGCGAGACGCTTGTGGTGGTGTTGTTGTTGGTGAATGCGTTGACCTGAATAAATAGCGTCAGGCCCTGGCGCCCGAGGCAGCTTTGCTTCTGCATGACCGACATCTTCATCCATCTGAGGACATCCGGGCTGAGGCCTGCGGAGGCCGGCATGCAGGAGGTGTGATGTGGATGACGTGCTCTGGCCTAACGGGGGAGGAGAGATATCTGATGGGATGAGTTCATTAGGCAGGTGTGTGTCCACGTCGACGGCAGCGCTGTGTGCGCAGGCTGTCCAGTTTCCATGCAAATACTTTTTCCTTTACTTTTTCAAATGTACTTTTATTTTTAGCGTCAGGATTTCCCCAATGATCAAAAGATGCATTTGGTGCCTTTGTTGTTGTGAATGACTGTGACAGTGTTTGGACACACGTGGGTAACCTTTAGAGCGATACCGGTTCTCTTGCACGGGTGGCTTGCTGCTAGGAATGAGAGAGTTTCAGGAAATACTATATTGAGAAAAAACTGTTGGGTTCTAGTTAGACTGGTTAACAACACTAAGGTTCTAGTTAGACTGGTTAACAACACTGAGGTTCTAGTTAGACTGGTTAACAACACTGAGGTTCTAGTTAGACTGGTTAACAACACTAAGGTTCTAGTTAGACTGGTTAACAACACTGAGGTTCTAGTTAGACTGG
>JAOPJI010032945.1:0-57157 GCA_027122695.1 Merluccius productus
ATAAATAGTTTCGCGAGTATTCGCGTATATTCAGATAACATTTTTGGCGGATTTCTCCGAAGTTACTTATCAGATTCCTCTTAAAAAAGTTTTTATAGAATGAAATATTTTTTTACGTCATTATATATAAAAAAATGAGTGGGGTCAAATTGACCCCAAAGACGCTAGGTGTATAGCGGATTTTGAGGCGCTCGGAAGGTTAATTGAACAAATGGATAAAAGATATTTTATGTAGAACAAAAGTGTAATTACAATGCTTAAATATTTGTGTGATTGAATACCGAATAAATGAGAAACAATAGAGCAGTTCAATGAGCAAAAATATCGTAAACATTCAAACGATAAGAAAAATAGACACGGTGTTGCTCACTAAAAATTCCACTTAACATACGCTATAATAAGTTAAACGCGAGCCCAAATAGTAGACCAAATGGGGGTTCAGTTGCTTTTAGGGTGATAAAGCTAGAGATGTCCATTCTCGCTGCTCAAATTGTTTATGAGTCCGGAGGTTTGTTTCTGGCACGCTGAAGCCGCCTCTTAATGTAGGCCTCAATCTGCTCGACGGAAAATTGGTGTTTTAGGCCAAAAATATTAGTGATTTTCCTCGGGATGGGAGTGTTCACAATGAGCAGTGGCTGTTGCTCATAATCCAGTTGTTTCTCAGCTATCGAGCATCGGTGTAGCAGAGCGTCCAACTTGGAACTATTGATTTCCTCGATCAATTCGGCTTTTGACCTTGATATGAGGTAGGTGGAGAGCGGGTGTTCAATACCCTTCATTTTTACAGAGCCTCGTCTCTTCACAAACAGTCCCTTTGAGCCGGAAGTCACTAGCAGGTGACTAATAAGGATGTCATTTTGTAGATTTAGACGAACAACTTACTTGTACACACTTTCGGTGATATTAACAATCCCAGGGATGCATGTGGTTTCCGTTCTACTGGCGATATTCACCGCCGAACCGAAAATGCAGTACCTGGGAAGTTTGTTTCCTATCACCCCTGTCACAATGTCCCCTACATGGATCCCACAAGTAAGCTAAATGCAAGTGGTTTTGTGTCTTAGTTGGCAAGCAAGTGATACCACAAGAGGGATGTTGCTTATTTTGATCAGCTTGGCGACATTGATCATTTCAAAGGCACACCGTACGACGCTTAATACGTTGGCAGGGACACTCGAGTCCAATCCGCTAGTGATCAGGTACTTGTCTGACGCAGTTTCGATCTACATTGTTGGACGCCACGTTAGTGTTGTGCATGTATGAGTTGTATAAATCAGTGTCTATTCAAGTTACCTTGATGACATTCTTCTGTTCCTTGACCACCAGATCGAACAACAGATATAAGTCATTGACCAACTTGGCCAGCTCTATCGGTTGCAAGTAATCGCACAGGCGCTTAAATTGGTATATTCCTGTGAACATGACAAAAGTGTTTCTGTAGAGTGAAGGTTCTGAATGTTTTCCTTGTTTGAGGAGTTCCGCTATTTTTGGAGGGATCACGTTATACAACAGAGAATCACGAATGTTCTTTTCAGTGTTAATTTGACATATAAGTTCGTACAGTTCCAAATAGTTTTCTTCGTCGATCGCATTGGTTTGAAGCGCCTCGAAAAATAAATACAACTGCACTAGAGTAGACCAATTACTTTGATATAACGATCGTATTTGAAGATGCAACATTTGTTTTCGTCGAACGAGGCATAATCTGACAAGCATATTCCCATTTTGAACATTTTATTGATCGACAACACACGCAACCCTCCCACAAAAACCAAACACAACTCGCCATTTATATGGGTTTCAATGAAAACTCCCTTCAAAAATATATTTGACTAAACACAGTCTATGCATTTCAATTCGGCCATCCAGTTACTTTATATTCTCGTTTGGGTATGAATAGAAAGGCAAATCCGTTGAATCGAAGGATCTCTTTGACAGTGTACTCTCTGACGCGGGGTTGGAGCATCAAAAAAGTGTCTTGGAATTTCAGAACTTCAAAGTCGATTTGAGGTATTATTTGTCGATAAAACTTCCCGTGCTAAAACTTAGGTGTGAGTTTTCTTGAACATCAACAAATCATTTTTAAATTCACTCAAATTATTTAATGAGATAAGAAAAATAATTTTAAAGTAAACTTTAAAAATTACGCTATTGAATAAACAAAATACCAAATACATTGGAATTGAATCAATTATAGTACGATAGATTGTTACCTTTATCATGTTCAACTGCTGATCGAGCACTAGAAGGTACGGGAAGTGCTCTGCGAAAGTATTCAACGTTATTGCACTTTTTGGCGGATTAACCACTGGATCGAACTCTTTTTTATCTTTATCTACGATGGAACTTAAAAAGACAACCATGTAAATATTGTACTGTATGTGAGGCCGTTGTCTGAGTTGGAAAAATCCGATGGAAATATTTTCAAGGACATTTGACCTTGCGACGGATGAATCATTATAATGCAAGTCCGTGTGTTTCCTTTCGACTCTTTTATTGAATATTCAATCTAAAAACATTGCAGCTGAGTGCAACTTCACATTACCTTGGGTTCAATATTGAATATGTTGAGCGCTGTGGCCTTCACGAAGCCCATATAGATCGGTCCAGTAATATCGATTCGACGAGAATGAAATTTTATTTTCAGACTCTCACCAACTTTTTTAAAATAAATTAATGGATTGGTTTTGATTCCTAGTGTTATTTCCGAGAGCGAATTTTCTGTCCTCAGATAGTCAACCAATGTTCTGCCCAGTATGCCCGTCAAGGGCATTTCTTGCGACTCCATCTGTTTAAGCAAATAATTGACATAAAACATGCCAAACTTTTCACCGAGTGTTGTTATTTCTTCGTCTACGACCAGAAAATGTTAACGTCATTAGATTTACGCTATCACCTAGGACAGTTTCGCCAGCTTTTAAAATTTGGAAAAACAAGTGTTCATCGTACGAGTGGTGGAAAAGGAAATCGCCAGAAAAGCCAATCATAGTTCTAAACGGCAGCTGACTAAAGATATGTTGGTCCTGTTGGGTGTTACTGTATTTTATTCCAGTCAGCCTCAGAGTAGGTTTCCTTTATAAAAAAGTACAACCCAATGAATATCTTTCCTTTCTAGTTACAAAAACGTCAGCAAAATTCAAGCATCGATCACCGTACCATATAAATATGGTCGTCAACATTAGTGTCAATGTCAAGGTAGCTAGTATCATCATTTAATTCTCTAAACAAATTGTGAATACCATAACCACAGGCAGTGCAAAGCATACACAGATGACGTGGTTCTTGCAGAACCACATGAAGTTTTGGTTGATTGACGAGAGAACATTCACTACCAAGTTCGTCTCAACTTTCGCTTACCAATTGTCACTTGCGCTCTAATACTTGCTACTTATCATAGAGATAAGTTACTTGTGAGATCAACTCGTATAATGTAGCGTTCAGTGTGAATGTATTTAGTTCGGGGTATATCTTCCAGTAGACTGGTAAAAATAGTCCACTTTCACCACTATTTGGGTTGTTTATGAAGTGAAGATTAGTTCTTGCCAAGTTAGCTTTATTTATTGAACATGCACTTGAATTTTTAATTATCTAATGAAAAATGTATTACTGAAACAATTTTTTGATTTAAACGTGAATTTCGCATCTAACTGAATCTAATCTCATATTATGTCACACCACCGCACCTAACACAAAACTGCAATATTTTGACCTGTTTTTTTAACGACTATTTAAAAAAACTTATGAAAATGAAAAGGGGTAATACCCGAACATTTCCGACATTCGAAAAAATTTTAATTTTTTTTACAAAATTTTAATTTTAACGCAATAGTTGATGATAAACCACATTTAAAGTCGACGACAAACAACAATTATTTATTTTCAAAACCTGCGCAAGCATTCTAGAAACAAGCGGAAGTTTGTTGACACATCAACCACGTTGCAATGACAAGCCTCTACGGGTTGAGCGTACTCGAAAAGTTCATCAGAAGCAAGACTCTACAACGTCGCTACTTCATCGGAATGGGTTCATTGATAGCAGTGCTTCAGTACGCTCCAGAAGTGTGCATTTTGATGGGCTACGACAACGCATTGCATGCTGAACTAGGCATCATTCCTATTACCAATGAACTGCAAAGCGAGTTTAGACAAATGTGCACCCGTGCAAATATCGACCCCGACAGTGTTGTGATGAAAACATGGTCGAGAGAGAAGTAATTCGTGCTCACTAGAACTTTACAATGTGAATGCATAGTTACAAACTCATTGGAGCCTCGTGGTTGTACAAGTTGTTCGGTTTGAAGAGCATATTGTGCGTCCCTGCGCTGTACGAGTCGTCCTATGTCGAGAGACGCTCCAGAGGATACAGTAGACTGACCATCGGGCGTATCCAATGGAAAACATCCATCGGAAGTTTGGCAGAAATATACTATGTGCCGAATATTTTGGAAAAGTGCTTTGGTGTGAGCGGTCAACTAGCCATCCACAAGTACAACACTTGGTTGATGGCCTCCACATTTTGTTTGGCGTCCTTCATTGGATTGCTGTGCTATCTGTCCATGTATTTCATGAACAGAGGGTTCTATCTGCTCATCATACCTGTGCCTATGTTGGTGAGTTTTTTGGTGCAGGGGCCTCTTTGGAGTTTGTACCTTCGCATGGAAACCTACCTGGCTGATAGTTTTGCCATCAGCAACTTCCCGCAACTGATAAGACACGGTAAAACGTCGCTGGTGGGGCCGCTTTTTTTCAGAACGGCTGTCAAGGTGCCTGGCATTAAAGAGGGTCGTTTCAGCAGATTCTACTATGAAGATTATCGTCTCTCCAAGCTGCCGAGTGTAAATCGACTGAGAAGGTTGGACAAAGTTGATACATAATTGAGATATAGTTGGAATTTATTCAGTACTACTTTGTATGAGGTTTTTAAGAGCATTTTATTTATTGCGTTTTTAAATATTGTGACCCGGATTCAAACTAAAAGTGACAGAGGTGGGCAAATAGTCATACCAGATATTGATTTAACAATTGAAGGAAGAATAATTTTGCAAAAAAATTCTAGTCTAATTTAGTCACAAATAATGACAACTGTCAAGTGACACCATGTTGAATCTCTTCAATTTGAAACTAATAAATGTAGTATCGCTTAAAGCTACATTGCTATTTTTATTTATTGCGTAATTTACATATTCCAACACGCACAAATTCCACTCAAAATTGTCACCGATCCAACATTTTAACCTAAGCAAATAACCGGGCTGTTTCATTTTAAGTGCTTGTAAATAGTTGGGTGTAATGTTTAATATTGAGTAAAATGCAGAACGCACCGAAATTAGCGAACAACAAGCCGCAAAACAAAATTCAATAGTTGAGCGGGAAAACGCGACTCCTATCGAGTAACGCAAGTATAATATGCGCCGATCGCCGATGCGCACCGATCGATACCAGAAAAAATGATGGCAAACTTTGACGTAAATTCACTCGAACCCTCTTACCAACTAGTATGCAAAATATAGAACGCCGTGGTGCAAAAGCTGAACCAAATCGGCCAGTACACCGGTAGGTTGATATCAGTGTGCAAACGAGTGAAAATCATGCTATCTATTTTAGATGCTCTATTTGAGTACATAAAAATGCTGATTTCGCACGACAAATCGAGAGAAGATCTCATAAATGACTTGGTATTGTTTCTGCACGACGATACTGAAATGTTTGTAGACTGGTAAAGGAAGTTGTCGTTGTCATTGCTGATAGTGATTAGGCTGTTGCAGTTGGTTTTCGATTTCAATAATGCTGCCAACACTCAACAACAAGTCGTCGATTCGTCAACTTCGCAAAGCCAACAACATGTGGAAACATGCCTTAATGGGTATGTTCTTATGGACACTGTCAACTGAGTTGGATTTAATGTATGTGATTTTAGTAATGTGCCACCCGCCACTCATGCTCAAGACTTCAATTGTAGTGAGAGCATCATTCATAATGAAATCACCATGGAGAACAATGACCACACGCACAGGAATGTCGATGTTGAGGCCGATCACAAGTCTCGTTGCAGTAGGTTTTTGAAGGACATTAGCAAGGTCAACGAGCCGTTTGTGAGGTAGGTGCCGTTTAAATAGTTTGCGTTGTACAAAAAAGGAAGTTTAATGCTCATCATACTTTATCTATTGCAAGAATGCATGCATTTGAAAGCTAATTGAATTATTTAGCCGAGGCAAAGCCACCAAATCTTCTACTGGTGCGTCCAGACGACGCGAACGCATGAACTCTAATTTCAGATCCGACCTTCGAAGCATCATCAACGATCTGAAAGTGACCAAATGCAACAACACTTCCAAAACCAACTCCACCACATCCCAACCGTCGATCAGTAACGGTACATTTTTAAGCAGTGGTAACCCAGTCGCACTTTGAAGTGGACAAGTCGGTGTTTGCGTCGCACTTCTTACTTTTAAGAACTATTTCCCAGCGTGTTATGACCGATTGCCCGTTAGAGATGTTGTCAGTTGACACAATTGAGGCAGCGGTCGTTCTGCAACCGCTACCGGACGAACTCAGAATCAGCAACGGAAGGTGCAAGTTTTGGCCCAAGTGTAAAAATGTTAACAACGACTGCGTCTACTATCACCCTACATTGCCATGCATGTATGGCCGAAAGCGCACCTTTCACATGGACGTTATTGATTTTGTTGGTGAAATAGGAAGTTCCCTAACTGTAAATTCGGAAACAAGTGTCTCAATATTCACCCTGTGTGCAAATACAGTACCAAGTAACTAATCCGGTTGGTGTTGTTGTAAGAGTGATTATCTGTTGAAGATGTCACAATGCCAGCTGTCCATACACTCATTTCATACGAACCTCAAGCAAGAGATCGACTACGAATAGTGCTGCGGACACCAACTCGGATTCTCTTGCTATTGATCCCAGTTATAGTTGTAATGTTCTAACTGTTAATTCTATTATATCTACGTTTGAATACAAATGTTGTTCAGGCCAAACGTCGAATGGCAGACGAAACCTCGCATCCATTCCTTGCAGATTCGGCGTAAATTGCCGCAACAACCCCTGCCCATACCAACACGCCACGCATAACAATGTACGTGTCCATTTGTAGACCTAGCTCACGCGTTGCCTAGAGGATCGACAAAGCTGACTCCAAACTGATGAAATACGTTGCGCCCGACCTCATCAAAAATAAACGTATCATTACCACCAACCTACCTGTGTTCCATTGAGTTGCTTTAGAGCACTGAGATGCGTATGGATTAATGTTATTCGTTTATCTTCATAGTTTTCAGCTCGGCTTTGTATGGTTGTTTGTAATCTGCTCGTCGAGGTTTTCTGTTCGCGTCTGCTGTTTCAATGTGTTTCATATTCAGCAACTAAACAGTAGGTCGAATCGCGATGGGTTACTGAAATACAAATGACTAACATCTGAATTATTAATTGATGAACATTTATAATTCGCGCACGATCAGTTTCAATGATGTAATCTGTTAGAATTTTCGGGCAATATAACCGTTAATAGTTTATTGGAACAAAATAATAAGTAGGAAGGTGGGGAATTAAAATAAACTACCCCATCACTTTTTTTATATTCAAACTTGGCACGCAGTTTTTATTTATTTGCAAAAAGTGTGAAAATGAGCGAAATCGTGCATATAATACGCGAGTGTCATGAAAATTGAATATCGAATGTGTTTTAAAATTATAACGTGAAGAACTATATTAATGTTGAGAAGATTTAGCCTTATATTTTAAAACGTGAAATATTAGAATGTTTGTTGAATAGTGAGTACATTTTGTTGCTTAGACTAATGAACGTGGCTAGTTGTCAGTAGACAATAAAAATACATTTGTCGTACGAAAATCAAATAGTACGCATGTTACTGTGATTCTTTTGCAACAACTCCACTTCACAAGATATCGAATAAGATTGCAATATAATCGATTCTCACTAATAAGCGGGAAAATTAATTGTCTCTCAAAACGGCACGTTAAAAACTTCAATATTAGCTTACTGTATCGAATAATTGTATACAAAGTTATAAAATTTTATGTTTACCTTAATTGACGAACACGCGTTGGAGACTCGGAGGCATGAAGGCTTACTTTACTTGCTAGTCTCATTGTAAGATGGCGTGATTAGTTAATGGTCTCGTATTTTCTTTACAAAAAATTATCGTCTTAATTGGACAATTGAATCACGGATTTAAGGGCTGAACTGATCAGATTGCACACTTTTGAAATTCAATTGAACCAGATTATCTCAATAATCCTATGGCTTATCGGATTCTGTTGACGAAGGTTGAAAGTATGAGTCTTTTGTGTTTTCATGGCGAAAAAATTGTTTAATTTAAAAAATTCCACGTACAAATGAATCGGAAGTACTTTCAATGCCTACAAAGGGTATTACTCGTTTTTCTCTAATTAAAGCCCCATAATTTTTAATATTTTTTATTGATTGGATTATCGCAACTTGTCTATAGTGCATGGTTTAATTTAAAGCATAATAATTCTGAAAATAACATTTTAACTATAAAACGTACATATAAAAATTTGGCAGTGGCTATTGGCACGGTAAAATTTAATCCTAAACGGCATGTGCGCTTGCGCACTCTAATATTTTAATCACCCCAACACCTATTTCTAGAAAAGCTACAGAGTTTAGATTTCACCGTGCCAATAGCCACTTCCTAAAAATTTAGGGAAACGAAGTATACCGTTTGTCCTCGAGGAATTTAAAATGGATAAAAAAACATTGAATACGTTTAATAAAAAAATGAAATCATACCACGATAGTAGAAACAAAAACCACAGTGGCATTCACGCAGAAATGAAATAGGTCATTTTACTGTTTCAAAAAGGGCATAGTTACAATATTGTTGAAAATACTATGATCAACTACGTAAACTTGGACATTTTCACTGAAATCGGTTTAAAAACAAGCTATCTCAACTTTAATGATATTAACTGGTGAATAACCGATCCAGGCGAGGTCAAGTAAACTACGTTTACGAATGCTAGAATTGCGTAAATTACAACTACGCCTAGAAATAACTATCATCCACCAACAATGTGAATAATGAGAACAAGGCTTCTAGTGGTGCGATACATGCCGTATGTTCAGCAGAATCGAATGGCTGTTGACCGACACATAGGTGACAAATATCCATTGCTAGCACAAAAATATGTTTCAAATAGAAACATTCCATTAATATTCAATTGGCCATAATTAATGTTAGGTGGAAACCACGATGTGTTGAAGCAAACAAAACTTCAGCGTCTTAACGACTAAATAACATTACGCTATCGCACCCGATGAAACGCTGAAAACCTTAAACTTTTAAAATTTTCTTCGAAGCTACTTTTTCCGGAATTCACACATGATTTTAAAACACATCACTTAAAGCAGGGCGAAGCCAACATGCTTGCCTTTCGATCGAACGATGTCGCACGAACTATCTTATACTTCAGTTATATTGAATAGAATAGTTGTGGTTGTAGGGCGCAAAGCCGTGATTTATTTTTCTTGAGTTGACACAATATTGTTTGAACAAATGAGGTGTTAATGTGAATGTGTATTTTGACTCTTAGCCTACAACACGCTTTCGATCGGTCTGTTTCGGTACTTCTTGTGTGACTGTCACCCAGCTAGGTTAAACTGAAGATTGTCGTTGTAGGTAAGGTTTTTGTTTGGGTTCATACAGTTGTTTGCACATTAAATGTCGGTATTTATTGATTTATGGGAACACTTAATGGCGATTAGCCGCTTTACAAGTGTGCAATCGCGATAATAGTGTTTATAGTTTAAAACTGTTTTCGACACAACCAAGACCTGCACTCAGTAATGTTTTTTAGAAAAATCATGGGTAATTCTAAAACTACAACTCCTGCAGTTGAAAACACAAGCCCCAAAGAAGTAACTTCTTCTTCAAGCAGAAATAATAAGTCGAGGAGGAATTCACCTCATAGCAATAATGTAAGATTGGATTGCGCAATTAAATTATGGTAAAACGATTGATTAGACTGCTGTATCATCGTCGTCTACCTATCAAACGGCAACTTCGTCGAACGCCAATGCCGTTTCATCGCACACTCAAAGTAATGTTTCCCCGAGTGCAAGTTCCTCCATCACTAGACCACCATTGAATACTATCAATGCCAGTGGCGCTGTCCAAACAGAAGTGCCTAGAATGCAAGCTCAAGTACTCCCCCAAATGCCACCACGTCCAATACACTATCAAAGTAAACTTTTTTTTGTTTGAGGCGATTAGATTCGTGATTGTCTTAGTGGCTGAAGAGGATAACGCCGTTCGTTATACCCCTCGTCCTGCACCGCCTATGGTTAATCCTGCTCTTCAAATGAGAATAACTGCACAACCAAATACACAGGCCTATCCACCCAATATGATGACAATGCCTCACGCTGGCATGTACGCGCAAGGTTTTTCAGTGGGTCCTCCGATGTACCCTGGTCAAGTTTACGTTACTCAGCCTGCTTACCGCCCTAGAATGATGGCCCCAAATAGCACCAATGGAATTTTGCGCAACCGTAACTTCGTAGATGGTGCATCTCAACCGCCACACCACCCGCCACCTAAGAACGAGGCTGCAAACAATGAATTCGCTAATTTATTGAAAAGTGCTCGCGGTGTTTCTCCGTCCTCGCCAAGTGTCATAAGCGAATCACCGAAGACAGTTGCTTCCAAAAGAACAAGTAATTCAATGGTTTATTGCCCCGATAATGGGGTTTCAGATGTGGCCACCACACAGACCGTGGAAGAAAGTAAATCTCCAGTGAGTGAAGCTTCAATCGCATTCAAAGACCTGATGCGAGACGTTCTCAGAACCGAAAAACCGTCCTCTGGGAGAGATTCCAAAGTCCAATCTGTGGAGGTTCTCACTCCCAGAGACAGTGTGAATGAGGTGTCTCTTGAATTCAGCAATATTATCAAGAACGTGGTTCATGGTGAAAGTCCACCAGTCGTCACATGCGAATTCGGTGTCGAAATCGATGGACTAAAGACCTACACCATCGACGAAATGTTGTCCATTCGAACCAAAATGACCTATGATGTGCAGAAAATGGTCCAGACGCTCTCCAAATTTAGAATCGCGCAGTCAAATAAGGCGTCCCAAAGATCTGAGAAGTTATGGAAAACTATTTCCGAGAGGAAGAAACTCGGTTTGGTCTCTGATAGGGAATTGTTCCGCTATTCGTTATTGCAAATTCTCAACAAAGTCACTGCACTCAATTTCTACCAAAACTGGACATCATTCCGATCGCTCAATTTCAACTCAGTCGAGCTGGTCAATATGTACGCCGACTTGCTCTATGATAAAGTTATCGGCGAACACTCTTGGTCTTATGTGTACTCCGAATTGACTAGAATAACGATCAACACCTTCAATCAACTGTATCCGAATGAAGGCTATGCGGAGGTGTTCTTGTCGACGTTGATGGCCAGCATCAAGAAAGGTTTTATCAGAGATTATGCCGAAGAAGAGGCTATCAAAGAATTGAAAAAGTGCACCAGCAGAGATATGACGTCCATTGACAGGATCATCGCTGAGACTGCCGAACGTGAAACCACCTACAGAAAGAAGCTTTTTGGTGTGGTTCTCTATTTGGCCAATCTCTACGTTGACGATGTCATCGAGCAGGATGCTTTGGATGAGGTACTCGCACAACTCAAATCTTACACAGACTCGCTGGGTATCGAGTTGTATGTGTCCATGTTGGAAAATGTCGCCGCCAAATACTTGCGAAATAGCCAAACGGCTGCCACAATGGCCAAATACATTGACACACTCAACGATTATGTTCAAGCTCACTTGTCAGAGTTGAATTCGAGAGCGCGCTTCGCCATGATGGATCTGTTCAAGTACAAACAAGAGAAATATAAAACGTTGCCACGCAAGAAGACAGTCCCTAAACCATCCGATCCTTCCTCGCTCAATCGCACTCCGGTGACTGTCACCTCCAGTAACTCCCATGGCCATGATTCACTTCGAAGAACTTCTGCAACTGGTGAATCTTACGGTAGAATGGACAAAGCTGCAATCAACAAATACAACAGTTTTGGTCGTGGAAGGGAAAACCGCAACAAAAATGATATAAGTGACAATAGACGACCCAATCCTGACGCTTTCCACAGTTCCAATAGAAGCGGAGGTAGTAAAGGTTACAACAAATCCAGAGGTATGGGTGGTCATTCGGCTGGACCCTCATTCAATAGTCTGCGTTACGCTAGTCTGGACCAGGGTGCTACGGTGTCACTCGATGAAGATAACACCACTATACCCACCAGTGCAAGTTCCATCACTTCGAGAACCACCTTGGAGTCTAAACCTATTTCTCTTCTTAAACGCCAAGGAGAGCCATCGTCCAGTAGAGCCGCCGCCACTGCAAAAGTGGATGTGCCGTCAACTTCAACAGCCAAATCTGCAGCAACTACTGCTGCTCCAATTGTGAGAAGTGTTCCCAACGCCTATACACCATCGAGTAGTAGAATAAATGACCAACCCAAACGTCTCCAATCTCAAGAAACCTCGTCATTCGACTTGGACGACGGCAAAACGAGTGGATTTAAGGAGCTCGAGGAAACTGCCCAAACTCTCATCTCCAATTTCCATCGAAATGAAACCAACGTTTCTCGCTTTATCATCGAACTTTCGGGTTATTCGCTTTCAGACCACTTGGATATTCTCATTAGAGAGGCTTTCAAATATTATTCCGGCGTCTCTCACGGCCATTATGCTTTTGGCATGTTGTTGAGTGAAATGATGACTCGTCATCCGGAACTTATAACGACTGTCAAAGAGAATCTCGCTGCCCAACTTGTACAATTACCGCTGAATGCACTTGATGAGCCCGTCCTATGGGAATATTTCTTTTTGGCTATGTTGCCGATGGTGTCCAGCAAACGCCTTTCTCTCGATGACCTCCATGCACTCTTGGCAGCTACGCCTGACATCAACGACGTTGATGCAACCATCGTAGATATGTTGGTGTTGGGTGAGAAACGTCTGGCCAAATTCGACGTCACTAAGATGGTCGCTAGGCAGACTGACTCCAAAGTGTGGCGTCGTCTCTCTCAAACGCTCACTCAATCGCCCATTGCCAAAACTATCTCAGCTAAGCTGCCTCTTGTCACTACTTTCAAGTCGGACGATTCCCTCCACTGGGTGGATATACTTCTTGATGTCAACTATGACGCCGCCTATCTCACTCAGTCATTTGCGCATTGCTATAGCACTCCGGAAGAAGGTTTGAAAGATGTCGCCAAAAGTCTCTACTTGTATTCGGCCATTGGTGACAACTTTACCAACGATCTCATTACCATTTTCAACAAACGCGACAAACAATTTATGGACAAGTTGTTCGGCGAAAACTCCTCCCAGAGGCTGCTTCACCACTTGGCTGAGATTTTCGCCATGTTTAAATTCACACCTAATGGTACTTTTAGTGACTTTGTTGAGTGTGCGCATTGTTCTAATTGTGGTTGTTGTTTAGGTGCCATTGTAGATATTGGGGTTCCGCTCTATAAGAACAACCATGTAGATAAAGAATGGCTTAACTCGTGGAGAAAACAAGAAGACAAACCTTACGATTCGGCCAAAATTGACTCCGACATTTACAAAATTATCAAGTCAAGAAGTGACTGATTGGTATTTTTCGATGCGACCGCCGTCGTTGCTCCTTTCTTGACGTTGTTCACAGTGTGACTAACTATTCAAACTCACTCGTAGTGCTTTTAGATTATCTATTTCCAGTTTTAAGCAATGTTGTCCTCTTCTCCCATTCGCTTACTTAGTTTTTCGTATCCTAATCATTATTTGTCTATTATATCTACTATCTCTACATATCTACATATGTTAAGTTTGTCGATCTGTGTGTCCGAAAAAGTTGTCATTATACGCACACTTTACGACACTACTAATATAGTTAAAACCTAGATAACATTTTTAATTCTGTTGACATAGTCAAATGCTTATTACACTACCTTTTAACGCACTCGCTTTTGGTTGATTTTCAAAAAGATAATCCGATTAGAAAATTAGATAATCCGATTAAACCAGAAATAGCCGCTTTCCTGATTGACGCAACTCCTTTTGTGGATATAACTCTAATATTATAAAGTTTTAAAGCAAGAGCGTTGATCTAATCATTTTTATCCCAACAAGAAAAGTGTTTTGTGTGTGTGTGTGTGTGTTCATGGTAAGGACCAATTGCTTAGTAGGTCTCTTTCCTATTGTAGTTTAAATTTTACAGTTCTAATATGAGTTTAGGTTCCTAAAGTCCAGAATTATTCTCTATAATATTCATTGTTATAAGTTTAAGATTTAAATTCTGACACGTTGTTTTATTTTTTGGTATCAAACAAACTATTAGTTGATTGAATAGTTTTCCATTAGATTAAACTCGGCATTAACCTACTGTATAAATGTTATTGATCAATTCGCTTATTTTAAACTCAATCAACAAATTACTTAGATTTATTGGTGACGAGTTATTTTACACTATTTTAAGTAAAGTTACATTAAGTTACCTGTATAAAAACTTGCACAATAACTAAGCTAATAAATGGTTTGTCAGCAAGTGATATACATCGTTGAATTGGTGAAATGTGCACTAAACTTAGCCGGCTAAGAATTACGTTGTGCTATATGTTGAAAAAAATATAGGTAAAAATATTCTATCTATTGTAATAAAAAATGAAATATTCATTTAAAAACTCCCTAGCAACTAGTAACGCTGGGCTTGAGCACCGCCTTCAGATATCAGTACAAAATATCATTGATTCTCTTTCTTAGCCCACAATATACAGCCGTCATATAGTAGACAGTATGTTAGAGTGTTTTTACGTGGACTTTAACAGTTCGTTACTAAATGATAGTTTTTACTGTGTTTTTTCGATCATGAATAGTCCGGTAAATTGGGGCTAGTAGCCATTACATGGCGTTTTCTCCAAATTGTTTTATATGAATTGTCCAACAATCATCAAATTAGGTCATAATATTTTAGATCAATTAATTTGATAAAATTGGGTGTGTTTTCGACCCAACTATCTTCATAATATGCTGACGTTTATGTCATTGTTAGATAATAGAAAATTTGGCTGAACCAATCAATCGACACTATGAAATGAGTTTACAGAAGTCTCTATAATAAGAGTCTTGTTATGTTGAACCTGCGCAAAAATGGTTTGAATATTAAAATGCTGAAAACCTTCCGACAACTAATAAACACTTGCTTTCGTTGCATGTCGGTATTCGATGAAAATGAGACTAAAAGCAATGAAAATTTGCAAATAAATTTAATGTGTACACCGCGAGAATGAAGCAAAGTCCCACTAGTCCTAGAAATATGAGAATCAATACCACATTGAGTTTCTCGAGAATATTGTTCATATCGACTAGACGATTCGTGATAATCGGTCCATCTAAAACTTAATACTTGGTGGAATGTCAGGGTTGTATTTGCTGTCGTCTAAAATACCTCACAACTGCGATCGACGGGGGAATGAAGAGTACATTTAATTTTGCTGATGGAGCGGAGTTTTCCATCTTCAGGACTGGTAATTTGGATGGAGAATTCAATTGGCGCGGAATTTGGAAGGATGAACTTGTAGTCACTGCTATCCAGCCCATTTGAAACGTAAAATAGTTCGCTGTGGTCGTTGTTGTTGGGCAGCTGGTCATCGTAGTGTACATTATAGATTCGATGTCCAGCAATGGAGCAGATCAAAATTTGACCATGGTTTGAAGCAGTGTTTGACGTAGTTGTTATGGAATAATTAACTTTTGGAGTGGTCTGATGCTCATCTAACTCATAGCCCATGTGTGAATTGCACTATCAAATGAATACCTAGGTGAAGGACTCGAGATGCAATAACACTGTCGTCACTCACCACCCACAGTCTGTAAATGCCTCTTGGCATTGACGTGATATTGATTTGTTGTTCACCACAGCTTTTACAGTTTTGTGTAGTCAAACAGTCCACTTTGGTGCCTTTAGTGTGTTCTGTTTGTTCGTCAATTGATGTCAAGCGTTGCATGTAATAGGAACACTGGTCAACAACCAAGGGAGATGTTGTTGACAATTTTATTTGAACATAGGTTGAGGTCATGTTATACACAAAAATCTCTATGATTTCCAATTTGAATCCACTCAACTTAAGAGACTACCGTCGGAGGAGGGTGTTGTAGGATGGACTTTGTCGTGCATCAAAAAGACTAGTACTTGGTGAATTATAACAATTTGACAGTTAATCATACTGAACAAAATAAAGCTAGCATTTAACTGAGTCATTGTCGCTAAAAGAGGGTTGGCGGATTAAAATGTTTATTTTACTTGAATTGGCCAATTCAACAACACTTCGGTAGATTTTCTACTTTTCAAAGTGATTAATTTAATTTGTCTACTATAGCAATAGGTCAACGTTATCACTCAATATGAAAAAAATCGGCGAGTGTACACACCTGCAAACAGAGCTGTGATGAGGTTAGCCGAAAAGCAGAAACGTTGTTTCATTACCCAAACAACCAATAAAATGTAAAATGACTACCAGTTAACTAGACACATATACATGTATAGGTATTGACGCAACGAAAACAACTCAACCCACTACACACAACAAAAGACCAACTAAGACAGTTTCGAATGATTGGTTGTGGAGTACTCCAAGTGCGGCACAGGTTTGGACGGCGTCGAGCCCACGTTTGGCATGTCGAGGTCAGTCAACGACCTGCTGATGTCATCCTTGTTGAAGAGCCAGAGGGCTCTGGTGAGCAGCCGCAGCAAGAAGCCCAAAATCCACAGAAACGCTGCGAAAATGGACTTACTGATGATTTGGCTGAGTTCGCTCATGAAACCATCAGAAAGTTCAACGTCTTTTGCGCGCGCCTGCGCGAATAAAAAGAGCCAACTTTACACCAACCCCCACCTCTAATAGAGTTTCAAGTTCTTAAAAAAAGGATTCACGACGCCTCTAGGATAGGGCTTCAACGCTATACACGTAGGCATATTTTCCGGCTGTTCAACCCATAAATGGTGCACGATGTTGTTTTCGGTGAGCAAATTGGCGTAACTTTTGAGCGTTGTTTCGTCAGGCACCTAAACGACACAGTGATTTTCTTTGTGGCACTACTAGCATCTAATAGTCACGCACTGCCAGCACTATTTTATGCATCGATAGCAACTGATTGATGTATTGTTTGGTGTGGTGGTCGGCCAGGTTTTCCACAATAACTGCCACAGATGCGTGACATGCCTGAGCAACGACTGCTCCGCGTGAATAGTTGCACTGCTTGGGCAGATCTTTCCGCAGCAGTATTATCTGAACCACTTTGTCCATGCTGCGAGGCGAATTCGTAGTAACAATTTTACGTACGCATGCGCACGGCAACCAAAAAATAAAATTCTGCGCTCAATAAAGCAAATAAATGCTGCGGCACATTCTCAGCGACACGTACTCGCTGAATCAGTTGAACCCGAGCGAGGGCACTGTCGCGTACGTGATTGACCAATTCCCTTTCCGGCGCACTCCCCACACCCACTCAAAAATATTTCAAATACTGTGGCGACTGCTGAAGGAGTCGACCGTCGAAAAAGGCCCTGTCATGTTGATCGATTGTAATCTGACATTCCCGATGGAATCGTTCAACCAATTCGCTCAATCGATGGCCACACCAGAACCACCTGATGTATATTTTCAGCTGGTGTAAGGTGTTCAATTGGTCTTTTAGGTTAATATTACGCTAGAAAGACTCGTTGTTTTTAAACCTTGCTGCTTAGAAGAGATCAACACCTTCCTCTTGGGTGGAACCATAGCTCGAATCCCGTCAATTCAACGCTTTCCATATTGTTGCATTGTACTCAATGTCTCTAGCTATATTTTTAGTTATTTGTGCACAAAACTCAGAGCTAGTAACGAAAACTTGGTGTCATTAAGTATTAATTTTTGCAGGCAACTCTGTTATCGTCGTTGTTTTATAGATCATCTCCTCCATCACATCGCTTTGAAACATGATTCGGCAGTCCTTTGCTTGCTGGACTCCACCGAACTCTTTGTTGAAACCCAGTTTAATACTTCAAGATTGGTTCTCTCAAATTTCAATGTTGTTATCAAATTGAGCGATAACACCGATAAGATTGCTAGTGTTTTATATCAATAGCTTTTGTGAGTTGTGGTGTACATAGAAATATTCTGGTGATACGTGAGTGCCTGTCTTTTAGTTTTGAACTGTAATAGAGCAGTGATTTCAATCAAATACGTAAAACTGTTTTGGTCATTAGTGCGCATGCCTAAATAAATTTTTATTCGCATGCTTCGCAATACTACCAATTGAATATGAACGTAATTAAATATTGTTTTAGGGCATATATTTAATTAAATGCTCATTTTCATCTCTGAATGAACCAGTTTGAAGTTGGTATTCAAAAATATAATCCGATTAACATACAAGATAGCTGTGATTTCGTAATTTTAGTAATAGCCACTTTTATTTGGGCAGTGGCTAGAATATTAGTCTCCGTAACTAAAAACAATTATCTATTGTCCTTTTGATAGTTCGGTATCAAAGAGTATTGGTTTGCGAAGTGAACAATTGAAATATCTATTTTTACAGTACTAATGTTAATTTATAGTTTCTCACATCAAGCATTCTTTTCTTGTAGTCGTTATGTTTAAAGTAGAGTACAAGATAAACCTGGCTATCGATTTTAACATTGAACAATTCCAAAAAGTTGATTAAATTTGTTAGATTATTGTTTATCTTTGGTCGATGACGCAACGTTTAAATTAGGAAAATAAGATTGAAAATGAGTGCTCATATGTGCGTCAGTTACTTCTTTTGGGGTTACTTAAATCTATGCACCGGCTCTAATAAGTGATTTTAGTTGCCTTGCTGGTGAATATGCTCACTTGATTTTGTAAACAAATTTAAACATATTTACAGAGTGTTGAAGGAACTGGTACGACTGATTTTAATGAAGAGATGTCTCAAAGCTTTACTAGTTTTACTGCCAATATCTGCAAATCAGACCCTTCGAGTGTAGCTTATGAATGCAACAATTATGTGCGAAGTAATGTTAGTGTTCCATTTTAGTTTCACTTCAACGAAGTTTCAAAAAAACTTCGTTGAAAGATTCTAAGAGTTATAAAGATGACAAGAATTGTATAAAAGACGACGGTGAGTCCTCTTTAGTTAAATTTGTTGTTTTTAAAAACAATTTTGTAGTCCCTCTCCTTAGAGATAATCCTTTTTGCGAGTTTTGCAGAGTAAATTAAGCATGATTGTAAAATAATGTTTTTAGAGAAGTGCCATCCTCATGAATAATGAAAAAGATCGCATCTCTTTACTATTGAGCAAAGATGGCGTTAAGAGACAAGTTTGCGGTGATGACTCACGTCAACCTGATTATTTTGATTTGGTAGCTATAATCGACAGTTTTATGTATAAGTTGTATTAGTGCACTAAATTCATGGACTTTTGCAGTGTGCTCATGGGATATATGTCATTAGATCCGGAAGAACCCGGGATTGACCCATTTTGGCCCTGCAAAAATCGCTACAGCTGTCCTCACTGATACTTGTAGAAATGTTGGACTACCCAATAAACTTTAAACAATACCATGCATTGTTTGTTGTAGTTTCCTTCATTTGATAATCACTATTTTTTCGTTAAACTTTGAAAGGAAGTAATTCGGAGCAGTCGTATTTTTTACTGCCAAATTATAAGGCTCAAATATACATCATTCTTAGTGTACTGGTTACTGAATAGTATAACCATTATAATCTCCTCGGAGCAGAAAATTCACAAATAACCAATGCATTTAAATATGAAAATAAGCATATATTCAGAATATCTAAATAACAACTCTTCTATGTTTTCATTGTGTTAGTAGTGTTATAAAGCATGTGTATGTATAGTAAAAATTGTTGGACATGCTTACTAGAAGACAGATACGCTGATTTGTGTATATTATAACTTGTTAATGGTAAAAGATTTAAATATGTATTTGTATAGACTTTTTGTCTTTTTAACGGAAATCAAACGAACCCCTTATATAAAACTTTAATGGGGCGTTTCTCAAAACTTCATTAGTTTCACAAACGACACTCGCAAAATATCACCATCTAGCGTATAAGATTCTCGTCAGTCTCACTTCAGTAAGGTACAAAGGAACTTTAAGTGAGATTAGAAAATGTTGTAAAGATATAATTTATGGGGGTTAAAAATATTGATATTTGGTAGCTAATTATTTATTCGCGGTGTTAGAAAATAACCAGTCTGGCAAAATTTGTATCGCTATAGTACGTGTATATTTTGTTGCATTATATACCTAATACATTCCCTACCACCTAAAAAGAATCTATCTCACCCTTTCCATAACAGTGTTTATAGAGAAAGAGTCGGTAGTTTTGAAGTTTAAAGAGTTAGTTATTTAACAAAGTTAATTAGAACTAAATATTACTGGTTAATGTGTATTATTGTGTCGTTACTATTGTTAACAGATTTCGTTGGCTTCTTGCCAACCATGTACTATCTAATATGGACACTGCAAAAAACTTACAATTTCCTCACTGACCTATTAAAATATATAACTATTCGCTTAAAACACTGTATTTATTGCATTAATTGGCTTTTTCTTGTGTTATTTTAAAAAGGTTCCCAATTTTTACATGCTACATCGAATTGATATTTCCAACCAACGACTTCAAGATACCTTAAATTTTAAGTATTATATGGTATCTATATTGAAGAAACTGTTTATTGACCCACTCCAAGACAAATAATAATGATTATAATAATTGACTCAACAAGTTGCTAATTTTTTCGATGATGTCACATTAAAATATATTGGTTTAATTTAATAAAATATTGATTCTACATCGTTGAATATTGTTGTTGGAGTAGACGATAACTGCCATTGTAATCTTCTTTGGAACTAGATCACTAATTTTTAATTTCAATGCATGATTGTTGTATTTTTCAACCCGACATTATCATTCTTCATTAGCTGTAAACTTTTTAGTGATATAATGAACAATAGTTCTGTTTTGGAGCTGTAATATTAAATTGATACAAAACCTTTATCACTACTATTTATCTCTACTTTATGCAATGATAAAAAATTGCGAAAATTATAATTTTGTATTGGATAATGAGAGCAAAAACATATATATGTCTGTTCTTTTGGAGTTTTCTACTTTATACAGTATGAATAGTTTTTGTGTTAATGACTGGCGGTTTAATCAATTTAGTATATTTCAATGAATGAAAAGAGTTTGGATACAATGAACTATTATGAAACCATGTCTGAAAGCTTTGCTGGCTTTACAAACGATATTTGCAAATCAGACCCTTCGAGTGTAGCTTATGAATACAATAATTAGGTGCTAAATAATTATAGTGTTCTATTTTATTATCACTTCAACGAAGTTTCAATAGAACGTCGAAAGAGTCTAAAAGTTATAAAGGTAACAAGAATCCTACAAAAGACAAAGAATGTTCTTCATTATTAAAATTTGTGTTTTTAAAAAGCTATTTTCTAGTTCCCATCCTTAGAGATAACCCTTTTTGCGATTTTTGCACGGTATGCATTGGCATAACCGTGATATTACTAATTTTAGAGAGGCGTCATCTTCATAAACAACGAAAAAGAACGTCTTGGTTTATTTTTTAAAAGCGAAAGTTTTAAAAACAATGCCTGTAGACACGTCTTATTCTATGCCGATTATTTTGCAATAGTGAGTTGTTGAAATACCATTCATTACTTTATATATCATAGTGTCGTTACCTCATGGATGGGTGTAGTACCATTATCAAACACATTTCTTTCGAACCTGACGAAGGAGGATTGTTTCCGTTCAGTCATTGTGTGAAAATCTTTATGTGCCAGCACTGACTTATTAAAGTATACCAATTATCGAATACCATGCAAATATTAAATATATTACAATATCATCATTGTGTTTTTACAACGCTCTTTTAAAATGATGCTGCTATCTTCACGTGGAACTTCAAATTGATGTTTATTAAAAATAATTGAAAATTTTTATAGTCAAACTAAATTAAAATAGTATGCAGTATACTATCATGCAAGATGAGAAAGCGGAATTGTACATTTTTCGCCGAGCTCTTGTTAAAATGAATTCTTATTACTATTTTGCTTACGGTGAACGCTATTGTTAAACAAGATGATAACTACCATGTATTTTGAATGCGTGATGTGATTTTAATCATTCAAATTTAATGTATCGTATGGCAAACTTTTTTAACCCCCATATACTTCTTTTTTATTCAACTTAGTTGGAAACTAACATTTTCTTTTGATTATTATTCAAATTTTTAAACTTTAATATAATTATGTGATCTCTTCGGCAATATATAAACCCTTAAATACTATTATAAGAAAATAATATTAGTTTCTAACGAAGTTTATAACCCGTTGTCTTTCTTGGCGTGGCAAATAGCGGAAAGGAGAATTTTGACAGTTTGAAACAGTCGTGAAAACAATAAAATCGTATTTTAGGTATTCAAAAAGAATTTTTATATTAACGAAAAAAATAATTAGTTATAATTTGAACATATGAAATGATGTATATAAGTGATTTAAACATTTCAGCGAAAAATAAATCTCATTCTTTTATCTAATAAATATCATTCTTTCATTTGATAAATCTCATTCTTTCATTTAGTAAATCTCATTCTTTTATCTAATAAATCTCATTCTTTTATTTAATAAATATCATTCTTTCATTTAATAAATCTCATTCTTTCATTTAATAAATCTCATTCTTTCATTTAATAAATCTCATTCTTTCATTTAATAAATCTCATTCTTTATTTAATAAATAGCATTCTTTCATTTAATAAATCTCATTCTTTCATTTAGTAAATCTCATTCTTTTATTTAATAAATCTCATTCTTTTATTTAATAAATCTCATTCTTTCATTTAATAAATCTCATTCTTTTATTTAATAAATCTCATTCTTTTATTTAATAAATCTCAGACTAGATATTTATATAGGCTACTATAATTAATTTTTTGTTCCACTTTTAAAGTTTGTAATTTTTTAAAGTTTATAGCTATAACTAAGACTCTATTACTAATTTTAAATTTTAAAAATTTTAAAGTAGGAGTATTTAACTACATGTGATATCCAAACATTAGTTTATACCATTACTCATTCATTAGTCATTGTATTGAACAATTGCTGCATTTTGCACCAAACATCACTTAAAAATCATACTACAAACCACACACACAAAACTGAACAATCCTACTGATACTCTGTGCTCTTGATATACCTTACTCTCATTGAGAATATTCTCTAATAAACAACGTGAGGTTGCCGGGCAATAGTCAGATATTGATTTCTTTGTTGCTGAATTCTAAATAGCAATTATCAGATTAATTTTATGAATTCATCAACTCTTTAAAAGTGACAATAACTTATAGGATAACTACTGATATTTTTTATCACTTCATTTTTATAATCATTAGTTAATATACTGTGTTGAACACCGAAACTTTACATAATGATATGGTGAACAATAACTTTAATTTCAAGTTATAATAATCACAAAATGAGTGTTTAGATAAAATACTGTTAATTTATAAACGAGATAACAACTGTAGGTGTGAGATCAAATAAATTCAATAACACTTATTGTTCGCTGATTCACATTAATATATTGTGCATAATACGCTGTTTGATTTTATTAGTGATAAAAACGTTAGGGTTACATTTTTTGCATTGTTCTATAATTATTAGCAGAATTCGTGTGAACCAAATTTAGGGGATTTTAATGCTGCACTATTTCAAGGCTTCATTAGTTTGACAAACGATAATTTTAGAGAAAAGGCATTAGATTTTTTCTCAGCTCGAGCCGATAATTTTTCTATTGTGATTTTAAACAAATAGTCCTTGTAAGCGTGTGTTTGTTTTATTGTCATTATTTTTTTAATTTGAGCGGTTTTATTGTTAGACGTAATGCGTTGGCTCTTAACCAACCAGGTCTTGATCCATACAGTTACTGTAGAACAATATTCCAATACCCTCACTGACTATTTAGAATATCAGAACGATCAAATGAAAATTAAATAAATGTATTTATTGAGGGTATCTATTATTATTTTTAACAATAATTAGTCGAAGGTTTTGCGCTATAATATCGAATTGATATTTCTTAACAACCATTTAAAAGTACCTTAAATTTGAAAAGTATCCGAGAGTATATATATATTCGATGACTTTATTATTGACACACCATAAATAATTACTCGACAATTTACTATTTTTGCTGCATTATTTTAACTAATGATTATTTTATTTAAATGTTGAATATCACATTTACATTAGATGATGTTGTATTACTTTTCGAGTATCTCAATAAATGATGATTATTATTTTCAAGCTAATCTTATCGCTCTTCACTAGCCGTAAAATTTTCAGTGATATACGGACAATAGTTTTATTTTGAATATTAATACTAAATTGATATAAATTTTTTAACCCTACTATTTATCTCTAGTTACTATAATAATTTTAAAATTGGGAAATAGGATATTTTTTGGAGGATAATGACGCCACATATACGTGTTCATTCTTTCTTTTTCTGTTTTATATTGCACATGGTATATATAACGTTGAATTGGGTTTATTGACTGTTAATATGTTATCGATTGGTTGGTTAATCAATCAATTTAGTGCATTTCAATTGGAGAAAAGAGTTTGGGTAGAAAAGACTTTTATGAATCAATGTCTCAAAGCTTTACTAGCTTTACTAACGACATTTGCAACTCAGACTCCTCGAGTGTAAACTTTAGCAAATATTGCTAGTTTTCAGCAATACTTTAGTGTGCTATGCTGAAATCACTTCAAAAAAGTTTCAACGAAACATTCACTGAGACCAACAATTGCACCGTTAGTAGCAAATGCATCAAAGGTAGAGTTGACTTCTCGTGTTCAAAAATGCATAAATTCTTGATTGGTTATAGATCCCGTCAATAATAATAACCCTCTGTGCGCGTTTTGCGTCGTATATTTTTAGTTTTTATTAAATTTTTCATTATCTTAGAAAATGAACACTCTAATAAATAAACAAAGACTAGTTCTTTCATTAATTTTTCTCAAAAAATCGACTAGGGAAAGAGTGTGCAAAAACGAATTGTCAAATTATGACTATGTCTCTCTGGTAATTATTTTTTTGATTATTTTATTTCAACATATGCTATAGTGTGATTACTTTATGAATATCTGCAGTGTTATGGTGAAACACATGGCTCTATCGCCCGATGAACAAGGTTTTGATCCGTTTTCGTCTTGTACAAAATTATACATTTGTCCTCACTGACTCGGTAGAATTTCAACGATCAAATGCATTAAATCAATTAGTGGATTTCAAATATTTAGTTTTGTCGTTAACTTGGAGAATTTTGTTTTCAAAAATGCCTTTATGGATAATACTAAACTTTGATTATAAAAATTATCATCAAATGTTCTTATTTGAAACGTCAATTGTAATGGGAAGGCATGAATATTTTAAATTTTATACTGTAACAATTCAGTAGTTTTGCAGTTAAATCTAATACCAAACAGATTTCAACCTAACTTTTCTAAAAGACAAGTATGTGCTTAATTGAGAGAACATATAGGACAGTTGGAAACAGTAGAATTTATCATGGGGATGTTTAATATAGTAAAACGTGTAAGCATTCAGCAATAGAAATAACTCATCTGCGAGCGTTGCATTGTAAACATTGACTATATATATTTTACAACATTTTTGAGAATTGCGCTTATCGTGAAAGAATAACAGAAATGAATTTCTTTGCGTTTCGGAGATTTCGATTTAGCTACCATGCTGACCAATTATCATTGGATATGGACACAAATATTATTTCGAGATAAATTCAAACGAATATCAATTGCTCGTGCGCAACATCATAAAATCTATTTGTTAGATAATCACACAGTATTGTGCAGATTCATCAGTTATCGTTGGTGCATAATTGACTTATCTATTTCTGAGTGTTGAAACCCCATCTGATAGTGTATCGCACAATGGGGCTGTGTTGTTAAAGTTGATCTTTTTGTCAATGTTTACAGATTTATCATACCTAACTAGATGATATCACAACAATTCGTTTCTGGGAAATAATTTACTTTGTATTGGATAATGAGTGCACAAACATACGTCTGTTGCATCTTCTGGGGTTTCACATTTGAAATACCACACATAATAAATCATTTTAGCTTTACTATTGGTAAGTATATTGATTTCCCATTATACCATCGGTGCAGAGCTGGTTAAGAGGAGAAATGGAAACTCACGTTGAAAACTTTACGGATGAAATGTCCGCCAGCTTCACTCTTTTAACTAACGCTTTATGCACCTCAAGCCCTTCTAATGTATAGCTGGACAAATGTCATGTGTGTAACAACAACAACAACTAGTGTTATATGTTGACTTCTCTCCAAAAATCTTTCAACGAAACTCTCTTTCAAACGGGCAATTGTAAATCTGGGGAAACCTGCCTGGTTAGTGGACGTAATGATTCAATTTTTTTTAAATTATCGAAATAAATCTAATAACGTCTACTAGTAAATCTCCCTGATAGTGACCCTTTTTGCACATTTTGCACAGTACACCTTGATTTTGTTCAACTAAGAATTATTTAGAGAGTGAACAAACTAATAGACGTTGAAAAAGAACGTCTGTCTTATCTGTTTTCAAGTATTACTTTTAAAGCAGCGGTGTGTAGATGTGACACAGACGATTCCGACTGTATCGCTCTGGTATCGACCCACTCGAATGCCACTTTGAATGTTGTTTTAGTGTCTGTACTTTATGGAAATGTTTAGCATACTGGTTAAGCACATTGCTCTCTCGCCCGAAAGCGCAGGGTTCTATCCGTTTTTTCCTTGTTCTAAAATCTATGATTGCCGTCACTGAGTGTCAAACCATCAATGATTCGAAATTCGAATACACTGCAAACACTGAACGATTAATACCACATTCTTATTGTTTAGTTTCGCTTTTAACTTACATTCAAGTGTTTTTTAAATGCAAGTTTTACCTACAAAGTAGTAACAATATGTTATATAAGAATATTATTTTAGAAAAATGTAATACTTTTTTTAATCAGTAAAAACAAATAAGTAGTAGTGCCTGGCAGACTTGGGGTATAAATGTTAAAAAAACAGCGTCACCATGTCAATACCTTTTAAATTTAATTTTATAAAATTATAAAAAAATGTTTATGTTGACGTTAAGTCATTCGTTGTTACAATCTATATCGGTGATCAAATGAGTGAAGGAATGTTGTTATAGCTGAATTGTAAACTTTCTCGCTCTACTATTTTGATTCAAAGTAGTGACACTATCGCACATAAACTCATACTTTGATGTTGGGTTTCATTAATCGCGTCCATTTGTTTGGTGGTAAAATTTCAAACAAAATATGTGCCAATTTCAGCAATATTTTTAAAGAAAATGGAATTATTCGTTAAATAAACTTTTTTTAATTATATTGAAAACATTTGTCAGTCTCGTTACACCACTGCATTTGATTTATAGTTATTTCCACCAATTCAAAACTATATTTAAGTTTATGTGGTATTGATCAATTAAAAACGTGGAAATTTCGTTGTAAACCACAAATTTAAATAAATTTTAGTTTTCACTTTCTATCAAATACACTTCATGCAAATTTCAACAGTAAAGAATTAACAACATGAACGACATTAACAAAAATGTGACTTTGAATTTAAATTAATGCTTCTAGTAGCACATGGACCTAAAAGTGGCATAGAAAGCAATTTAAGTTCACAACTAACTTTAAAAAGTACATAAAACGAATTCAAATCTATCAACTTGGTTACAAAGTAGTAGCGGTGGTAATGCATTAGAGTGTCGTGGTGTCTTCTTCAGTTTCTTCCAGTATTTCGGCATATGGACGATAATAAAACGCCATAATTCCAAAAATGAAACTAGTCAAAACCAAAAGCCCCCCGAAGGCGAAGAATTCGATTGCCTACACCAGACTCATAACATGGTTACTTTGACAGATACCATGTTGTCAGTGATAACCATCTTCCCAAGAATCACCACGAATAAGTTTCCCAGCGAAACTGTGATGAGCCAAGCGGCCATGACACACGACTTCATTGACTCCGGCGCTTCTTTGTATGCGAAATCGAGTCCAGTGATGGAGAACATTATTTCGCCGCAAGTGATGATGATATATTGTGGTATCTGCCAGAGTATGTTAACTGGGCGTGGTTCAACGTCATTGAACAAAAAGTAATTATCTGCCTAAGATGTACAAAAAATGAGAGCGACTGTTGCAATTGTTCATAGGTAATTACCGAATTATTCCCATTATACGAAATAATAATGGTGTACACACCACCGTCAGAAAGTTTTAATTGATCATCCTAGAGGAAGAGTGAAGTTGAAAAACAAATAGAGGTTTTCAGTCACCAATAGTTTCCCATTCACTTCTATACTGGATCTACAGTTCAATTAGAATGGTGCAAAAAACAACCATATAAGATCAAGTACATTCCCGGTCTAAATTGGAAGTATACGTCCGTGTAGTTTAAAGGGTCTAAAGTGACATTGAGTTTCCCAATTTTGACGGATTGTAACGAATATGCTATGTTATCAGGACCCATGGTGTGATTCGACGTGTAATTGCTGATGAAAATTCTAACTTTGGCAAAACCATTAGCTCCAGTGATGTCATCTTTGCTCTGTACTCGAAAAATATCAGTGGCTAACTGTGAAAGCTACGCAAATATAGATTCCATACAATGTGTAGTATGCACTGGGTGTGGTTGTTATTAACGGTGATAGTGTAGCAGGCGTTTTCAACGAGTTCCTCCATTTGATTCGGTTCGAATGAAACAACATTTGTAGGGTTGACTTGGTGCGAAGAGATGTTGTGGATGTCCATGATTGGGAAAATGGACAACGCTTTGTTGAGCGATATGCTTATTGGGTGAAAGTCTGAGGCCTGGAATCATTCAGATTAGCACCAACTAAACTCGAATAATCGTCACTTCTCCAGGATAGACAATAACAGAATCGGGGAACTTTCTGGTGTAACTCATCACATTAATGGGGTGGATTACCAAGTTCATCACACGAAAGTTGGCACTTCCTGATGCAGGTTGTGTTGCCACTGTAGAAACGCCCTCAAATAAAGTTTCCAGTAGACGACAGCAATTTGAAAAAACTCAAATACTTCCATTTGCAGTTGCAAAATTCCCGCCAGAAGGAAGGAAGTGGCTGCCAGCAACATTCCAATGGTCATTTTTCTGAGTGGTCTAAAGAATGTTGGACAAGTGGCAGCATTTCGGAAGCACTTTAAATGTATATTCAACTTTCTGAATATTGGGTAGATGACAGTCTCAAACAGTGGTATTAGGATTAAAACCAAGATTGGGTTTAACGCCTAGTAAAAATCAATATCCGTCCCAACCAACACATTTCTACCTGTATTTGATCGGGTTTAATGACTCCTATGTACGGCTAAAGTTGTACAATTTCATTTCAGTTGAATTGTTATTGAGCTTTTACCACATAGCCGTTCATTTCCATAGCTTGAATGGTCCATCGACTGCCCTGAAGGATGAAAGTCAAGCTTGGAAGTCAAGTTGAGGCAATTGGTTACTTGTTGATCGAATAACGCCCAAAAGATGGGCAGTGGTAGGAAAAGTAAAAGCACTCGATACAGCGCTTTGACGTCGGTGATAAGTTTCTGGTCCTGTGAAAGATTAACAACAATTTACTTTGCTCGATAAATAACTAGATTAATAGGAAAAGGCACAGGCTCAACGTAACTTTAAAAAAATCTCAACAACAACAACAACGACTTACAGAGTAATGATCTTTGGCAAAGTCTAACCAATGGGTGTTTTCTGAAGCATTCCCGAAACTTTTGACTTTCTCTTTCAACGCCACCTACAATTGACAACAGTACATCATCGGCTTACACCAACAATGCTACCATGGTCATATTTAACACAATAAGGATAATGTTATTGTCAGGCATGGATTTTTTGTATAAATTTGACCCGGCCAGGAACAGCACTTTTACCACACGTCAGAAAGCGCACAAAGTGCAATAGTTACCGATCGATAGGAACATCAGAATGGAAGGCACTCCGAACGCAGCCAAGTAGCAGTCATCTCCGAAGCACTGAACGTCACCTTAAACGTATCATTTTGCACTAATTGGTCTATAACAAGCCACCCACTTCGTAAGAGCGGCGTCACAATCATTGAGAATAAGCTGCCCATGTTAATGGCAAAGTAGAACACAGAAAAATAGGTTTCAATTTTATGTTCCTACATGCACACATATCAAATCATCGATATAACAAAATGAAATGTGTGTATGTAAAATCACATCTTCTGGCTCAAACTGGTCTGCTCCGAAGGCCGACACACAGGGTTTTATGCCGCCGGTGCCAACAGCTATCAGCGCCAATCCAGCAAGAGGACCGCCCCTACAGGCAACCAAATTAGAATGCCCATCAACCCGCCATACAAGTGCAAAACGTCAACAGCTTTGGGCGTCGACGTAGCTGCAAGAATCAAACTTCCAACAGCATACACAATAGACAGATAGAGTATAGTTCTAGAGTGAATCGAATTTTGTCAGCCTCCGACCAAAGCTACTTGTATCTTCCGATGTAGCTATCTGATAGGATCGCCCCGCCAATCGGACTCAAATAGGCCACCATATTGAACACATGATAAATGATCACCGCGTTATTCTTGGACATCAAAAAGGCATGGGTCAAATATATCACAAGGATAGCTAGTCAATGGCATCACTATTGAAGAGTCTGCCGAAAATACTGTGTATGCCGTAGTAGGTGAAACGCTCGCATATTTCATTGGCGATGATGAGGTACACTTGTTTTGGGAAGTAGGTGGCTGCACTCTAGTTGGCGTTTTATACGTGAATGCAATGTCGGTGAAGTAATCACTTTTTTCGAGTGGGCATCATCCGGGACAATAGCGGGGGTTGGTTGATTTTCTTCATTTTCAGATTCGATTAAATTCAAACGATCCATCTTGAACCTAACACCACCAGACAACTCAAATCAAAACATCTCGAGTTTGCTATAGCAGGAATGTGTGAAATGTTATTGTTTTACGTCCTATACAGAACTCAATAGGACATTACGCACCCAGAGAGACACCATAATTCTGATGACAAAGCTTGTCTTATGACTCGCACTAAAATAAATAAAGAATCGTTGTTTTTGTGTTTTCAGCAATAACAATAATTTGCGCTCGTATTCTCCCCACCAAAACAACTCCCTATGAATAAACGATTTATTTTCGCGATCTAACTTTAAAATTGCTCAAAATAAATTTTGCAGTTATTTCAGAAATAGTTGGAGTTGGCATGCGCAGCCATCACGACCAAACTTGCAGCATTTCTGCCACACACTTGATGGCCGTTGGACTTTCGCCATAAATCAAGCTTAAACAAGCGAAACAACGTGTGAAGCTCAAATGAGTGTGTTTGTTCAACCAACCTTGTTCTTCAGCGCATGTTGTATTTTTACCGAAAATAGCATGTTTAATGCTACAAGTGATGTTTTTAATTAATTTGTTGAAACTGTGTAGTGGTTTGCTTCAACTCAAGATGATAAAACTTTTACGATTAAACTCGGAGATCCCAAATTTCCTTGCGGTAACACTTTTTGTCCGTGTTATAAATCAGTAGCTTATATTTAAGTCGCGATAACCTTAAAAAGCATGTCAAGCCTATTTCTTCGTCTGAATTAAAGAAAAACAAAAAATAGATGGCGCGCGCAGGTGTGGATTAATTTTGTAACATCGAAATTTGTGGAAAATACAAAGTGTTTAACGAAGAATAGATGCTTCACATTGTTATTAATAAATGGTTTTGGTGTGTGTTAATTGTTGGGCTCATGTAACCAACTTTGATGGGTAAAACTGGCAAATTTTCGGCTGAATTTAAACAAAAATCAACTATCTATTTGAAGAACAAGTTTTCTTGCGGTTTTGTGTAATCAACTGTACTGTACAAAGTTAATAAATGTAATGAAAAAATAGTTTTTAAATGACTCACTAATTGTCCTATTAATATTTTAACCGCTAATTATAAGGGTGCAAAAATGTAGAGTATTAAATAGAGATATTGAGTTTTAGTTTCTTCGATGTGAAGCAAGTAAATGAGACACAGCTTGATTATTCGTTATATTTGGAATCATATCAAACTCTAATTGGCAAAATTTTGTTTTATTTCAATAGTTAAACCTTCGTCTACTGTTAATACTTTCCGTTTAAACTCAATTCAGAATTTAAAAACATAGAAAAATGGGAAACACAAACAAACACCTTTGAGGGACATTTTTTCAAACTCTCTTTGTTCAAAAATGGAACAAAGACGACAAATGGATGAAATGGTGTGAATTACGCACAATGAGACGCAGTATAGAAAAACAGCACCATCTGAACAATCGTAATAATAAATACAAAACAATTAACATTCAAACTAGATAATGAGCTTATCGAGAACGCCGACAACCTTATTTTTGAACACACTATCGGAGAATCGAGCCTTCATCTCTGTGTGAGCGTTGGTCCGGACTTTCTCGAGGTCTTCGGAGGTCATAGAAAGCACCGTGCTGAGATGGAGAACATACTCGTTGATGGACTCGGCCAGAAATCCAGTACTGCTGCCCACATCGCCATTTTCAATCGACGGGTCGGTGTGCAGAATATCCAGCATAGGACCTCCAGATTTGTGTGCGATTACAATGACTCCGGCAGCAGCCATCTCAACAACACTAATGCCAAAATGCTCGTCTCGCATTGTGTGTATTCCAATTAAACTTGTCTTGAGCACGGCTCTAAGTTGGTCCGACGAAAGGTTGGACAGGAATCTCACTCGTTTTTCCACTCCAAGGTCGATAGCCAATTGAGTGAGATTGTCCAGCAGACAATAGTCGGCGTTGTTTCTACAACCACCAATTAGATGCAGTTCGAGTTGGTTGGCAATGTGCTCATCTTTGAGTGTGTCGAGAACCTTTTTGAAAATGAACAACTGCAGTTTGTGATCTTTTTCAGGTCGGAACTGTCCCACGGAAATGATGGTGGAGGCTCTTTGTTGACTTGCAACACCATTGTCATCGTAGTTGGAATCTAACTGTTCCAACCCACACGGTGGATACACTGTGTGCAGTCGATTGGAACAACTCCACAATTTTTCAATGTGTCCGTGTGTCCATCTGCCATTCACCAAAACCAAATCAGTGACTGTTCCACACCAATAATAGATATAGGAAAACACGTTGTAGTAGAAGAGTTTGAGTTTGGTTAGTGCAGAAATTCGGGCGATCAAAATATTATTGTTGAAGGAACTTTTTCGCGTTCTCACCACTTCCACCATGTCGGTGGTGATTGTGGGATAGTGCACATATGCCACAATTTTGGAGAAACAAAACAACTTAAAAATCGGATACATAAAAGGAAATCCAGTGGTATCCACAAAGATGTCAGGCTCGAAGTGATAGGCTGCATTGATGGCCACCAAGATTGACGCCAAATTCTGCATCATCAATGTACACATGGGGTAATAACTGGGTCTGAGGTATTTGCAGTATCTGATGGGTATCAAATTGACGCTGTCCGGGTTTATGTGGATGTCAAATTGATACTTCACTTGAGAGAGCAGGTGGCTTTTATCCAGGCTGTCGTCGCTATAGATGTATAATTTGCTTCGTCTAGACGAGAGGGTCAACAGCGCATCCACCATAC
The DNA here is from genome assembly GCA_027122695.1 of Merluccius productus. NCBI lineage: Eukaryota > Metazoa > Chordata > Actinopteri > Gadiformes > Merlucciidae > Merluccius > Merluccius productus. The sequence continues at coordinate 33,835 of JAOPJI010032945.1, forward strand.
ACCACAAAACACGCTCGCCTCCTCCCCCATCACCACACCAAGGATGAAATATGGCGATTGTTGGGGGCTGTGTTTGTCCTAGGGACTGTCTGCGAAGTCTTTTCTGGTGGAAATACGCCACCACTACGATCACAATCACTAGAAATACAGCTACGAAACTATCCATTGCAGCAATGCCTCCTCAAAACGGATAAGTTTTTCAAACGTGTCAGCGCACGCAAACATCAAATCCGTGACTACACTGCGATTAGTCCTCTCCTCATGTTGTTGATAAGTGACTTAAAGACGACTAATTTCGGTGGAGTTCTACGCCCAACCTAATTATTTGCCATCTTAGTATTTTAATTTGCTGAAACCGTCGCCTCATTCAATTGCATCAGTAAATAACATTTAGAATGTTTGGTCAAATGGCGTCTATTTGACAGCATTACTAAGTCACATATATTTGGTTAATCACATCTAGTTGTCTATCTAAGTAATGTACTTTATTTTAATTCAACAGATTACGGTAGCACTAGTTACCTTTATTTTAAAAATTAATCAAAACTAAAATGATCGTTACTGCTATAGTTATATCAGTCGACGTTCCATATTATACATGCAACTCAATCTATTTGTTGGGAGTGTCTAATGCAATTGGTGCATTCTGTTGGGCGGAGAAGATCAAAAGTGTGCGATTATTGCTAAGTGCTTTTGAATTTGCCAAAATGCGATGATCCTAGTTTGTTCATGCGTTTTTAATGGCCGAGCTTTAACTGGAGAAAGTGTTATAACTGTCTGATTGTTTGTGTTAATCTACTATATATATAAAAGAGGAGTGTCGGTGTGTCTGTCTGCCTGGGTTGTACCCCTGACTGCGCATGTGCCAAAAAATATTTGTTATTTCCTTATATAAATCTTTTTCATAAATGGTGAGATAACAAACTGTTAGATCAAATGTGGGCATACATCAAAATCATTTAAAAAGTTTCTTTAATATTATAAAAGTACAACTTTTTGCACGATTCTTAGAAAAATAATCGGATTAAAAATGATATGTAAAACAGATCATAATGTAACATGTTGATATTTCCAGGTTTCTATGAGGAATGTTTACGTCACTCACTTAAGGCCAACTAAATGATTTTATTTATCCAACGGCTACGTATATTTATCAAATCTACTATATATAAAAAGAGTAGTGTGTGTGTAACGGCAAGTACGCACGTGCGATAAATTTTATTTCCTTATATAGAAGAGTTATAGAACATTTTTTGGTACTCATATAAACATTAGTTGGTATTGTGTTAATTTATATATTTTACAATACATATTTAATTAAACTGATGGAGATATAACGTTCTTTATATATATTTTTTAATTATTCATATTAGAAACTTTTGCTTACACTAAACTAAGGGGCAAGCAAGCTAAGGCGAAGCCATGCTTTTGCGCTAGTAGAGTAATAACTATGGATAACCACTTTTACAAGCATAAAATAAACATACTTTCACCTACAATATAGACTCTTGAAAATTGATCAATCCCTTTTCCACTCGACTATAACTCTGAATGTGTATTGCTATTGAAAATGTCAAATTATGGAAACATTAATATGACAGCTTTTATGAAAGTTGGTATATTAATGAAACAAAATGATTTTTGGTGCAACTAGCGCTAAAGCCCGGCGTTTTATAGAGTTTTCACGTGAAAGATTCATTGTAGTATTTCATTACATTTGATGGGACGTTTTATAATTTTTCAACAATAGCGTAACGTAATTATTTGCTTGCCAAATTAAATGCACATTTCACCAATTCAGTGATTATACCACTTGTTTTGACAAACCATTCGTTAGCTTAGTTATTGTGAAAGTTGTTTATAATAATAACATACTTAACGTAAAGATACTTAAAATAGTGTAAAACAACTGGCCATTAACTAAGCTAGTGAATTTGTTGATTGATTTTAATTGAGTTTAAAGGAGCGAATTGATCAATGACAGTTATGCAATAGGTTAATGTTAAGTTTTGTCTAATACAGAATATTCAATCAATTAATACTTTATTTGATACTAAGAAATAAACCAACATGGTGGAATATAAATACCGAAGTAGATCATCAGGTTTTATTTAGATGGTTTGATCGTTGGCATGATGCTACTCTTAAGCCTAACAATGAATAGTATAGAGAAGAGTTATCGTTTTAGAAACTTAGAATGCATATTAGTACTGTAAAATATGCGCTAAAATAGGCACAAGATCCATCAAGCATGTTAACATTAGCATGATCACACGAAAAACTTATCGACAATGAAATAAAAACCTTTAACTCAATGCATTAAATTACTGAATTTAATATTAGAAACGTCAATTGAAACAACTTTTTTAAAATTAAGAAATAACCGTTGTTTCAATTATAATCGGATTATACATTTGAAAATCAACCAAAAACTAATGTTTCAACGTAAAATAATCAATTAACGAATCGGATTTTATCAATGTTTTTATTATATTAGAGGTACTGAAAAGTCGGTGTAAATGGAAAAGGTTATTCACGTCTAGTACTTGTGGCGAGACAGGAATAGACAGACTATTACATAAATATATAGATGGATATGTGATGAGTGACCATCGAGAACTTTTAACTTGATTCGTAGACTACTATTTCTAACTGTTGTCTGTGATATTTATTATTATATTTATTAAATTCGATTTGGAGTGTACCCCATGAAAATAATATTGTCTCAATGGTGATTCGATCAATAAATGCATTAAATGTGCTTTGTAGATTATAAATAGATAATTTTTTTTATTGCTCAAAAATAGTTCAAAGTACTGGTGATATAATATGATAGTTGGCGTGCCGAACACCATTCAACGCCCACCCTTAGTGAGATAAATTAGCGGTCAGTGACCAAAACAAGTGGACGTAACTACCAATTAGTAAAACAACTCTATGTGAAAATGCTAACCACTATTTCTAGGTAGACTTGATCAGTAGAACACATGGCGCCACCTATGTCGGTAATGGAACATCAAGCAAGCCACCCCCAACGAAAGCACCATGACACCACAGACACTTCCAATGATGATCCTAAAATGCATTATCGAGCAATAATAGTAGGACTTAGTTTAACAGTGATTTTTTCGCTTTTCCGTTCTTTCTGTGAGCTGATGTAGTAGTTGTCGTTTCCGGTGCATTTGTAGATAGCTGACTTCCAACACCCGATGGCGAATCGCCCGGTTGGTCGATGAATTCATCCTCAGAGGTTTTTGGCAACTTCAGACTCTCTATGAAGATCACTGTTGAAAAGTACAATTGTGGCTTTAGATACCTCGCAGAATCGAGATAGATTTCACTTCCTCTGTACCAACTAGCGCCACCTCAATCTGGACAGCTAGGTACACTTTTGGAAGCTGTGTAGTGATGGGACTGTCACAACTTGGAAAAGCACTACACTTTGATTTTAAGTCCTCCTCGTCCCAACATGACTCCAATAAACTATAAACATCAGTTTCGTCGGTAGTCTCCATCTTGTTTACCCTCCATCGGCATTTTAAATCCTCTTCAGTTGGACTCAATTTTACAACAAATGTCATGCTATCGGCGGTAGTCGACTTTATTACTATATTATCAATAGTGGGTACATCTATAGAAAAAAAATCGCATGATTTCTTGACGACAACAAATTTTACGTTTGATGGTGGTCTCAATTTTGTTGTAATTATCTTCAATAACAACAAAGGTCAGTTTGTAGTTGGCAGTTTGTTTCAAGTTTGTGATACGGACAGATTCCCCGACAAAGCCAACACAAAGTATCTTGTAAGTGCATTCGGGAGTGAAGGGTTTGTCGTCTTCTACTGTTTGCGTGTACACTCTGAAAGTATATTTTTTATCCTCAGCTTCTTTGTATTGTAGGCGAGCAACGACTGACTCAGGCGAAACCTTGGACACTTCGATATAAGGCTCCGTAGCGGGCGTAATTGGGTCTTAACAATCACATTAATTGAACAATTTGGTCAATGAACTATTTACCTTTGGCTGTGCTAAAAGTGAATGAAGTCAAAATATGCGGACAGTTGTTCAAAGCAAAGTCTATATCCAACCTATTAAATGGAGTTATGGGTGAATCAATGGGTTTGTTGATGAGGTTGAAAGGTTCGTTGCATTTTACTGTCAAGTAGCGTTGTTTAATGCATTCAGATAATAGATAAAAGGCGTTGTCTCTCTCGACTTCGAACTGAGAACATTGCAACCCCAAGCCTTTGCCCACAATACTTTGTAAAGTGTTGTTTGCTTCTGTTTCGATATAAGTAGCACTCAACATTGCCAGCCTCTCACTATCAGTAGCTCTTGTTAGCACTACAAAAATATCGACCACATATAGTTGTGTGTGTATAATGTGTGAGTTGTTACCTGGTAAAATGACTGACTTGGAAGTTCCTCTAATAACGTCGTTAACTGTAACCTTCACGATGGGTTGCCAAGGTTGACTCGCTTTAAGAATAATATCGGAACAAATACTAACACACTTTCCAGCGATATCTCCACACTCGGCTACGCTATCACTTTCGGCGGGAAAATAATTAAGCACATTAAATGAGCACATAATGTCGGGACTATCCACATGAAAGTGAACAAGTATTTCATTGCTATTAGACCCTTTGTATACTCCAAAATCAACGAGTTGGATCCGTCGGTAATGCGTAGTAGAGCTGATCAACTTGTGTTTATACTGTGGGAGGTCATCACAGATAACTTCAAGAGAATTTAAAAGCAGATAATTTTCCACGTCAATGTGATAAACCGTGGTTGGTTGTGTTTTTGTATATTGTGAATCAACTCTTCCACCGTAATATATTTGGCAATGAACCGGGCGACTCACTGTAATTTCCTGTTTAAGTCTAGTTGTGTCGTACAACGAAGTTGTTATTGTATAGAATGGAACAAGGAATCCTAGATAATCAAGTTAAATTTCTATTGACTATCAATAACTAGACAAACAAACTATTCGTGTTAAATAATACCGAAGTTGAAACCGTGGTAATAGTTTCTTGGAGGACTATTACTTCCATCCAAAATTTCAACAGTGACTTTGACAAATACATTCCCATCTTTGACGTATTTAAAATTGATTGATTTGGCAGTATTGCATCCTTCGTAACAAGGTGGTTGTTTCGAAGACTGGCAACTTGTAAGTGACTCATACGTCTTAGTAGTTACATCAAACGCATAAAACGTGCATCCAACAAAAGGAATATCTTGATTATTCCATTTGGTTTCAATGGACAATTCATTGTCCCCTAAATCACTGCCAGTGTATGACAGTGTCATATCTTGGGTGAGTATCACTTAAGCCATGTTGAAATAAATTCCAATAAAAGACACAATTTGAACATTACATGCTATAAAGTGAATGATGAACAACCACACGAAAACCAACATAGTAAATCAAAGATTAACAACTATTACATGGTCTAATATTTATTTTGAGAATCATTAAAAAACTATTACCATCTCACCCCCAATAAATCTGCTGTTCTTTTCTACTTGCAGTCTATTATATACTTTCTCGTAGTAAGTAGGCATTCTCATAATGGATTCTGGGAAATGTTTTTTATCGACTTCATTGTGATACGTCGAATTGCATCTCCGTTCGAACTCCAAAAAGAACACTTAAATCATACGCCCGTTATGTTCCTGCTTATTTTTCGGTATCCTTATGAGTTTCTTCGAGCACAGGGATTCATCGAAATAATGATTCTCTTGAGGGCTAATTAAATTTATCTTTCAATCTGTACCATTACATTTCATTTTAACGATTCGTTGCTTACATTAATCCTTTTTCCATATATATATATATATACATTGCGTGTCTGGGAACTTGGAAAAACCAATTTAAATGTTAACATATAATTATAACGCAATGTATTTCGTTTATTCACACTCTCACCATAGGTTTTTCAATAAGACCCCATTTTAGCTTGGCTTTTTAAAGTTTTCGTAATATTTGGCGAAATAATAGACATGAGTGATTGCAATAAAATGGTGGAATTTATAAAATGTTGTATAATATAGCGAATGAGAAGAGTTTGAAAAAGGTTGGCCCCATCTAAGTATTGATTAGTACTGTATACAGGGCGATTGATGGATAGCAACAAATATCGATATTGTTAGGCAACAGCATTTTCTAGAATTGTATCGTTTAAATTGACAAGTCGTCGTTGAGAGTTTTAGTTGAATTCGAGGGTGGTTGAAACTGGGCATTTTGAGCTATGAATTCTTTCACTATTGAATGTCTATATCTAGCTTTTCTAGTTGATTGAAAAACTCAAATCAGGTTTATTAATAAATGAAATACTCCAAGTTTCGAAGCCATCTCATGACTTCGGCATTTGAGTTGCAAAACAAAATAACAGACGGTTTCATAACTACAACTGATCAAACAATAGTCCGTCACAATGATTCAGATACTTTTGGTGTAGGTTCTCAAAGGTCTTTGTTTGAAAACGCCAAAGTTGTTTGAGTACTTGGGCAAAAGAATGAAGCCGTCCTTAACCTAGCTATATAGCTCGAAAAACACTTGAATTACTTGTTTTTCGGCGTCATATCCACAATATCTAACCTTGTCCAAAGGAATCAAGTATTTTGGATTTATTGCCTAGTTATGCATAATACGTGATAGAAATTATATATTTGGGTTGTACATCGGCGTTAGGGAAAATATATAGGTAACAACTGGTAAGCATGGCATACGATCTTTTTTCTATTAACACGTGAAAACAGTTCAACTAGCAGCTGCCAATGTGAACACTTACGGAACACGTTAAGATAGCCTTGATAAACGATAACTTTTTCAAAAATAGTACAGTAGAAGGAGGTTGGTCTATCATCGTCGCCTCCGAAAATCACTTTACTAGCCACATCTTTGTAGAGATCCTAATATTCAAGTTGTATGAGACGCCCTTTTAACAACTCGTGTACCTGAATGAATATTACATCAAATCCACTCAATTCGTGATCCAATGTGACTTGTTTTAAATACTGTAACAGAGACAACTATCGACACTAAGAATGCACGTGTGCGACGATTAAAAATGGTTACTTTGGGCAATAGTCCGTTAGTGTGGAGTGACAAATTCAAAAACATCGTCGAATAGAATAAGTGTTCGACTTTTTCTATGAGTCAGAGTAAAATCAAGTTTTCAATATTGACGATCTACTTAAACAAATGTCAGATCTATAGAAATTTTGAGCGTGGTAGCGATTTGAGATCATCTTGATTATTCTCTCGCATTGGTGGGTGTCTCGTGGTATATGCAAAAATTCCGATACAAATCTAACTCAGGTTAATTAATTGTTACACTGCCACGAGTATTACCTCAGAACTTCCGACGGCAGCATGTTTTGAAAGTCAAAAAAATGAAAGTATTGGTCTGAATAATTTTCTTTAATTAAACTTCTATGCACAAGAAAGATGATCGTTGGAAGCATTCGTCTATCTTACTCATTGCATATAAATTTGGTGAAGTTGTATTTGTTGAAGTATCGTTCGCTCAAATACACCAAAGATGGGATTGACAGAGGGAATTCTTTCATGGAGTTCCACTGTTGGCTAAGTTTTCCCAATTCCGCCACTGTCTACAATAAACCAAGCATCGGATTATACAATCAACACCCATTTATTATTTTAAATTTTTTTAATTATTTTTTTAAATTATTAATATTTTTAAATTATTATTTTTTAAATTAATATTTTTTAAATTTTTAATATTTTTAAATTAATATTTTTGCAATAAGTGCATATTTAATAAAATTAAGATGCATTTACGTGCAAAGGTTAAGTATGGTTCAATGCAATTTATTAACTTTCAACTAGCTTACTTGGTCCTTCAGTGAGCGTATCAACAGAACAGCCATTTGCGTTTAAGTTGACTCATTCATCGTGATTATTCAATAGTGGTATATTGAATGTAACTTGGGTAAATAAAAGTTTACATTAGGTGGGCCACAATTCATAAGGTTTAGGTATAACATTCATTTAATACTAAAGTTTTGCCGTAAAATATCATTTGTTTGAACCTATTCAACCTACATAGTAATGTTGTAAACTATTCAGCAAATTAACTTGCTTTAAACACAATTTCTTGATCATAAATTAATATCTACGCAACTTTTTTAAAAATAAAGCGTCGAACTATAAAAATTTCTATATCACAGTTAGTTCAATTTTAATATCTTTGTATAAAGATAGTGTGAGAAGAAGTTACTTTTCTCGACTTTTAGTTATATAATTTGGTCATCTGACTTTTGAAACTAACAAACTTCCAAGAAAATGAAAATAAAACTAGTTAATAACGCTAAATATTCAACCATTCACATAGTATGCACATAGGAGGCATTTTCAGAAGGTAAAACTCACATTTTCGTAGTCACCGGTTAGCGATGTGACAATACTTTCAACATTTAATTCGCAGATGTTATAATTTTCATCTCTACACCGAATTACTGCAAACCAACTAGTACCCATCGTACGTGAGATCATCCACACTATAACATTTCTCATCCAAAGGCTTGATTGTGTGGTGAGCTCGACAAAACACATTCAGACATTTCAGACGTGTCAACATTAGATGCGACTTCGTGAGTGTAGTTCCGACTTTTATTATAAAGTGCAGCAGGACAACTAATGTTAGCAATTGTCGATTTAGACAATTTTATCTAAGCTCATAAGACTTTGATATCATTAACTCTAACACCTGGAAAGAATGATTAGAGCGATTCCGTGGGGTCACTCTATATGGCGTACTACCTAGTTGAATGCGAAACGAAAGCACTAATACAAAGTGTATGTTTGTTGGTCACTTATCAGTTGATTAGGTTGCTTTCAATAATAACCTGTTTATTGATAGTTCATGGCGAGCAATGTTAAAATTGTTGTGTTCACGGGTTGTACAAAAACAAACTGCGCAATAAATCACAACTCTAGGTGAACACTATAAAATATAGCAAATGTGACGCAATGCAGTGCCTAACATTGCGCTCATCGGAATAATCAGACGCATCAACACAGCGGTGTAAATGAGATTTTACTCATTAAAATCTATAGCAATGTAGTATGCAACATTTCATCGGCGAGCGATACATATATCTATATATCGCTACCAAATTTAAATATTCCAACTATGCAACCAAAACAAAACTCTAATCCGCTGAAAATGGCCGAATCAACACACCGCTCAATACAAAATTCAAGCGACCAACCTCCTAATTGGAAACTTCCGGAACATTGGTGACATTATGTGAAAGTGGCATCGTTGAGTAGCCAACCTACTGAGACTACTGCGAATCTTCAATTTCTTCCAGAGATTAAACCCGCTCAATCCGAGCAACGACGCATGACGTTGTTTATTGAACTGCGCATACCTAACAAGTATTTGGCAATTTGCACATTCAGACCTCGGTGTTGTATTCAAACTGTGTTCAACTTCATTGAAAAATTACGTCAGTTTTCAGGTGATTTGCGATAAAGCTTAAAAATACAATTTGCGGCGTACGCACGCAACTTTCACTTTTGTGACATCAGAATAAGTTCAATGAGAAAAAGCTACAATTATTAGCTCAAAGCGCCAACTTCCCACCTGAAGGTGGTGAGTTGCAAAATAACATAAAATAAAAATACTGTTGTGGGTTTACGCATTAATACGCGTGTTCGTGCAGTGTCCATAATTCTACTGTACAAATAAATCTATACCTTCTACATACACAAAGGAAGAGTGTCTGTTTGAGTGTGAACTCACGTACGCATGTGCGAGAAATCTTATCCCCTAAGTAGAAGAGTTTTCAGACATTTTTGATATCTCAAAACAAAACCTTCGTTGGTAACTTGATGAAATTGTAATTTAAAATATGTCGTTGTTTATTTTAATGGAGATATATTGAATGTACTAATGTTGCGTGGGCTTAAATAGAGGATTATCTACGTAAACTTCATTTCCAACGTTTTAATTGTCAATCCTTAGGCGTTGTCTAAGCGAAGTTGTGATTTCCTGTCAACTATTTACTTTATTGTAGTTGTGTGATGAAATAAACCATTAAAATAGGTAGCTGATTCAGGAATAACCGCGAATTTAACAAACATACTCACTGAAAGTATGCGTACTCTTAGTTATGTCCCATAAAGTACAACGCTCAAGGAAAATAAAATAAAAGTATATCTGATAACATAGATGTTTGCAAAATTAGGATTTATAAAAAGAAAAATAATAATGGTGATAAGTATATAATCATTTCATATCATAATTTTTCATTTATTGTAATATTCACCAATTGGACGTTTTGAAGCTAGATAGATATTAGAAGTAAAAATAACATAAATACATATCTTTTAATTTTTTTATCGAGTAGTTATACACGCTGAAAGCAATAAATAGCAAAATTAGTAACTTTAAAAAATTGTCATATACATTTTTAGGGGGAAATTCCGAATATTTCCTAAAATACTAAATCAAAATATTTCAAAAAAATTTATAAACTAAATAAAGCTATTATGTTATATTTTATTGAAATTTTAAGAAAGAGTATTGGTTTTTTACAGAGTAGTGCTTTATGTTTGAAATCAGGAAAATTCATCGTCTAATTTTCTTATGTTATAACTCACCAATAAACGCTGCTATAAACATTTTTTATAAAAAATGGATTGATAGTTGTTTAAATAAATAATTGTCGGTAAATTAGGTTAAATAAACACAAAAAAACAAACGCGCGCGCACAACAATGTAATTGAAAAAGTTAATGTTTGGTTGCGGAATGACGTCGATTCAGCAATAAGTAAATGCTAAAACAAGAATCACAACAATTATTTTCAACACTTGTATAAGTTTCTGTGTGTTGCATTTACGCGCACACGTGTTGATTGGCTTAAGGCAGCGCTTCCCGATTCATTTGGTGTTTCGCACCCAATGAATCTCATTTTAAGGTTAAATGGGGATCGAAATTCGTCTAAATGCAATCAATTCGGGTTTAAATAAACATTAGACTATTATATAGAGCTGATACATCCCGTTCAAGGTGCTAGTGTTGTAAAATAACTACGAGAAAACTTAAAACGAAAGATCCCATTAGAAAAATATTTGCCGTAGGCGGGCTTTTGCGCCAGTTCTAAATACATCATACACTCGAGATAGTGTAATTATTAGCAGCAAACTCACCCTTTAAAAACCAAGCTCTTGTACGTAAATGATAAAACCCAAACTCTTGAAACGTAAGTGAAAAGGCCGAGGTTTTGTAATGTTGCAACAACACTGTTCTTACGCATGTGCGAACAATTTAACCAAAAAGCGCGCGGTTTTCGTCTACTCTTGTAAGGGAGGAAATAACAAAGAACAACAAGGCGGGAATGCGTACAAAAATATCTAAGTCGTTAATGGAGAGTGCTTGAACTATTAACCAATGACCAAATACATATTAACGCACAAAAAAGATCTTATAAAGGGGCGATTAAGCCTAACCAAGTATGAAGTCTTCATTGCAGAAATCGTGATTTGAAGGAGGTTGACAAGTTCTCTGTGTAAAATCGCACGCTGAAAATACTTAATGATTGACTCTTCAATTTCACACGTGTAGTTCGACCACAAACCAAACGAATTTAAGTTTTGGTTATCAACACCACTCAAAGGATCGTCTTTCTCAGGGTTTATATATATATATACACGTAAAATGTCTAAACACTAACTTTTGTCAGAGTTCCACTGTAAAATACAGTTAACTTGAGAAATAATTTAAACTATTCATCAATATTGCATTACCAAAATAAACTGGACTTCTGATAATGGGAAAACCAACAAAAGATCTAATTGTTGATAATCACCCATAAGTATTATCTTGTAATTTAAAATTGTGATATTATTATCATGCCATATTAACAAAGATGATAATATTGATAGAATTACGCGTTAATATCTTGAAGCGATGACAATCCTCCAAATGATACCGTTGTACTACAAATAAGCAACTATTGAATAATAGCATTAAATTGAATGAACACTCAAGTAATTTTTTTAATATTTGCTGTTAGTGCGCCGTATAACTATTTTGTAATGTTTTATCGATAACCACATAGTTATATACTTGGATTAACATGTTGAGAGAGCATCGACGACCACATCCGAAAATCATAAGCAGATTTGGTTGTTTCCGTTTCTTCTCTTTATCCGAGTTAATTCTATACAGTAGGCTTAAAATGAAACGACATAAACAGCTGAAAACATTGGTTGACGTTGAAAATCTGGATTCGATGTTTTCGTCCAAATGGGAAGGCGAGTTCGCAACAGATTCTCCAATGGATTTCACCACCAAATCCATTGATGAGTCTAAACCTGCGGTGAAGGTGAAAGTGACAAAAAGAAGAAATGACAATCGCGACATACTCAAGGAGTTGGCTAGCCTTATTCCAATGCACGGAATTTGTCCAAATAAATGCGCTGAAAGTAACCGCTGGGCTATTGATTGACATCAACTCTAACTCGCCTCATATAGGTTGTCCAAATAATGCACATGGTGCGGACACCTGCCTGTTGTTGAAGTATGCCTCCACCTATATTACAGTGAAAATGTTATTGAATGGATCACGATTTGACACTTGCAACTCCAATTCGACGCGCAAAATGGACACTTCACCTGAGAAGAACCATCTCTTCAACTCTTCCAATGGATTACTTATTGTCATATCAAGTTCATTGGAATGTTTATACATCTCGATGAACGTGCACCATGTGCTCGGTATAACCCAGTCGACGATCATTGGCAACAGTGTGGTGGAATTCATCCATCCCAATTTTATTGCAAAGCTGTTTGACAATGAACACGTCGCTCAACTGCACAAACCCTTAAATCCTTTCCTTTTTAATGAACAACAACCCAATTCCTCGTCGTCAAGTGATGTGTTGTGTGCCAAAAATCACACTACTCCTCCATTGTTTCGTTCCGATGAACCTTACCAGTATCTCACCAGAAACTGTGTCGAAATTCGACTGAAAAGTTACATAACTGACAAGGATGTATATTTTGATAAGCTGGGTCCGTATTGTTACAAAAATATGAACCTACTTTACGCGATCCATGAAATTCCGCATTTCGATAAAAACTCGACCATCAATAATCAACTGAAAAAACAATACTTAGTTGGGATGTTGTTGCCATTCGCCAAAATAAAAATGCCGCCTTCGATTCAACCGCCGTCATCCAATTTTGTCAGCTGTCATCAGTTGTGTTTGACGTTGCGTGACATTTCAAAGTATTCTCAATGCTATACATCCTAATTTGATTTACGTAACCACTCTGTGACCTGAGGAGCTCACTCACAACTCCAATATTGTTATTTCGAGTTCTTCTATGCACAATTGTGACATTAGTATTTTGGTGTAAATTTATCTATTTTATTTCTAACTTAATGTAAAATTTTTTAACACATTACCATGTCATCAACTCTAATCTAATTTTAATTTAATATTATCAACATGTTTATTATGTTAACTCTAATTTAAGCTTTAACACACGGGCATTGGTTTTATTTATTGTGATTTATCATCATAATTATTCAATTGTTTATTTTAATCTTATGAAGAATCAAAGAACAGTATAAGGAATTATCACTAATGCGTTCCAGTCATTATATACAATTGAATTAGTCTAGATTTTCAATTTAAAATGAAAAACTTACTCGTAAAATTCCATTCATATATTTATACATATAGAATCAATTCTTTAAATGTAAATACACTAAACTAGAACCAATGAGATCAAGTCTAATCCTTCCATCCAATTATGTATTTAACGACACTATTACGAATCTGTGCTTAAATTAATCCTTTAACTATCTCATATATCAATGTAGTAACCTTGAGTGAACATTAAATGTGGCGCCATTTTGTTGTTTAAATTGGTAGATGGAAATGATAAACAACTGAAAATACTTTCTGTAATATTTATTCAATAATCTTTCGAGTGGTTTTAGTTTGTTTCATTACACATTTAAAATTTTAAAAATTTTGTAGATTTATTCATTGAACAAATACATTTCAATTGCAATAGCGTTTTAAATATTTGATAAATACTCTATAAAATTTAAACATCGTTAAGTCATGGATGGAGTTAATCTCTAGTTTACCCAATAGTTTAACATTATATTAGCTTCTGATTTAATGTACTAACTTATTTGCTAGAAACCATATTAATGTCACCACGGAAAATACACGGTCCTGGTATAACATAGTCCAACCAGGTTGTTTAAAGAAGTTGCGTGATTTCCATGCGAAAAGTAACCGTTTACATTTAATGTTTGTGTAGCTTGTAATAGTTTTGAAGCATGGCTTCGCTTCGTATTTCATCTTCCAGTTGAAACATACCAACATTACAGTTGCCTCCAAGGGCCAACTTGTAGATTGCAAAAATTGCGCCAACAAACAATGCTTTTATATATTATTAGCACATGAAGTCGTTTCTTTTGGCGAGCGGTCTTTATTTGTTGTTTAATTGGTCTAAATTGTTTGATTTAGAAACACACCCACGATCGTAAACTGCTCCAAAAAAGTCAAAGCTCATAGTAACCCTCTTAATGAACGCATCCCGTACATACTTTCGAGCGATAATGATGAGCTCATTCCTCCGTATTCCAACTTTTTAATGCCGTTTCTATAACAAATAATCCACACCCGTCAACTATGTGACTAATTTCGACATGACGGGAAATTCAGTGTTGGTCGAATCTTTTATTTTTTGTATTTTGGTATTGTTTTAAAGCTTAGTGGGCTGTTTTTTAAATATTCTCTAATTTTATTGGTTATACCGCGTAGAACAAACTTTACAGTACTGAGCTCTTAATCTTGCTCTAATACACCCAATCGTATATCATGTGTACCGTTGAATTGATTACAATAGCACAGAGTTTCATTTGAAGACTCAATCGAACTATTTGAATGAAATTATTTTTAAAAGTTCAAGTAATTTTCTTGCGCAACCATGTTACGAAATATCAAGGGTGCATTGCGACTCGCAATTTGCGAGTATTTCTTCCCCGAACTATTAAATTACTAGCGCTAAAGCTCGGCGTTTTTATGGAATTTTTAAGTGAAAGTTTCATTGTAGTATTTCATTACATTTGATGGAATGTTCTTAGTTATATTTTTTCAACAAGTAGTTGCACGTAATTCTTAACTTGCCAAGTTTCGTGTACGTTTAACCAATTCAGTGATTATATCACTTATTGACCAACTATTTATTAGCTTGGTTGTTGTGAAAATTGTTTATATTGATAACGTAATTTGAAAATAGGTAAAAAGTTTAAAATTACCCGTCATTAATAAAGCTAATGAATTTGTTGATTTATTTTAGTTTAAAAGAAGCGAATTGATCAATAGCATTTATACAATAGGTCCACGTTAAGTTTAATATGATAAAAAAATATTAAATCAATCAATAATTTGTTTGATACTAAAAAATAAATAATGTTGGAGTATAAATACTGAAGTAGATCATTAGGGGTTATTTAGACGGTTTGATCATTGGCTCGATTTTACATTACAAAGTTAACAATGAATCTTATAGAGAGAAATGTTGGATTTTAGAAACTTAAGGTTCATATTAGTACTGTAAAATTGGGCTACAATAGGAAAAAAATCCCACACCAAACAATTTGCCATTACCACGAACACACACAAAAATACCCAACACATTTAAATATAAAACGGTTACATCAATGCTACAGTTACATGGTTAATCTTATATCTATAACGCAAACTATAGTTGCGGAAATTAAGAGAAAACAGCTATTTTCTATTATAATCGGATTAGCCAACGTACTAATCGGATTATACTTTTAAAACCAAACAAGGAATCAATATATTTAACGTAATAATAGGCATTTAATTGAATCGAATTAACTTTAAAAATTTGGTCTATGTTTTCACTATGTTAGATTGTTGTAAAGTCGATGTATAAGAAATAGCATTGACAGTTATGTGTGCTTGATGAAGCACACGAATAACTCTACTTTATGCATATAGTAGATCGATAAGCTATATTTCTTTATTGGATAATTGCACATTTAATAAAATATTGAACTTTTGTTGCTTTTATTGGCGTAGAAAAATTAAATACACTGAGTTTTTACAATATGTTGCTTTCAATTTCGTTTTTAAATTTTAACAATTATTTGAATTTTTTGAGAGAATTAAAGAAGCATAACCAATTAACCATAGTAAAAATTTAACATGGTTTAAAAATGTCAATTTATTTATGTCGAATTTAACGAAATAATAGCCTAATGAAGGCGATCTTTCTAATAGGTATAGAAAAGTTAATCGCATCGCCACTTAAGTGACTTGTTCTAGTTAGTGTGCATAATGTGGCAGGTTTGTGGAAACAAGCGTCACAAAAGAAAATTAACAAAAGAACCAGGTGTAAATTTATTGGTCGACAACGTGGGCGAAGCAAAAGTATCAAATTGACGTGGGTGATTTTTTGGGCTTTTCAAGATAAGATTAATCACTGGTTTTTGTTGGTACGATGCTTGCCAAAAAAATTCGGTAAGTGACGAGATAAAGATTTAGACAGCAGGTATATTTAGTACCAGTGATGAGTGCTACTGTAGGCCAAACTGTATCAAACATCTCATCAGAGTTACTGCTATATACTGGAAACCAAAACGGTTGGTCTCAAAACTTGGTGTTCTCCTCCCTTAGTTTGCACTATCTGTTAAATTTGTTGCAAATTGGTTCAACATCACACACATACGATGCGTTGTTCAAAGTTACTGGAATAGATGTCATCTCTCTTCTTCAGTCCAGCAATGTCGATAGTTATTATTTCAAACCTAAAACTGAAAAACAACTTGATACTACTACCGACCCTTGCTTGGACATTAATACTGCTGTTTTTGCCGGATGTACTCTCGAACAGGACTACGTTAACAACGCCAAACGGCTTTTTAATGCAACCGTACAACATGCTAATTTTACAGATGTTAAAAGTAGTGTTGTTGTTATTGATCAGTGGATTTCCAAGGTTACCAACAACCTCATTCAAAATATGATAGAAAGAGCTGGTTGTGTCACTAAAGATACCTTATTGGTTTTGGTGAGCACAGCTTTTTTTAGAGCCAAATGGATGTATCCCTTCTCTAAAAATAAGACATTGCTTGGAAAATTTTACAGAAAGAATAATGAGGCTGTTAGTGTAAACTATATGAAACAGAAGAATTATTTTCAATACTTGCATGATACCGAATATGACATTAAGTCAATCAAACTTCCGTTTGAAAATGAAACATTCTCTGCTATTGTAATTCTTCCACCTGACGATGTGTCGTATAGTCACATTTTCCGGCCGGAAATCGTAAATTTCTATGGTTAAAAATTTTAACGGTGCTTTTTGTGTAGATTAGTTCGACAATTGCCAATTTACAGGACGCTCCATATGAATCCGTCACAGTGTCTTTACCGAAGTTCTCATTTGGTTATGATTTAACATTGAATGAGTTTTTATCCAGTGACAAAAAAAGCGGTGGAAAAAACCTGAGTATTCTATTTGATTCCTATAGGTGCAATTTTCAAAGAATTACCAAACAGCCGATTGTAGTGTCTGAAATAATTCAATCGGCTAAAATTATCGTTGATGAAGAGGAAACTGTAGCTGCTGTTGCAACTGCAGCTGTTATGAGTAGATGTTGTTTGCCCGTTGAACAACTAACGTTTAACGCCAACAGACCATTCCTATACTTGATTTGGGATAATAAAAATCAAAGTCCATCGTTCACAGCTTTCATTTATCACCCCCACAGTGATTAAAATGGTGTGAATTATGAAGAACGGTTTTTACCAACCTATTTAATGTTTATTTGAATAATTAGTATATTTACGAAAGTTTGTGCTCAATTATTCATTGTTTGCGTTGAATGAAAATCCACACTCTAAGTTGCTACTTGATGCAACAACTCTTTAATCATTGGTTTATATTAAAGGCTTTAATTAGAAAAAAATGTAAACTTGACTGATTTTTAAAATCACGTCGTGTTTAATTTTGTGTTTATATTATTCTTTTGAATTTTCGATCAGATGAAAAATAATATCTCGTTTTTGAGTAAGTTAAATTAGTACTTAATTTTAATGTTTATTTTGTTAAACTAGGGTAAGAATGTGTCAATCATTTAATGCGTTGAAACAAATTTTTTCTTTAATAAATGCTGAGCAACTGCTTTTAGATTTGCATACTCGCTTGAATTTTTTATTTTACGATTTTATTAAATACCATATTCTAACACATATACTATTTGACATAGTGACCAAGATTAAGTTTTTCAAAGAAATTCTAAGCCTGGTTGTGGATATATTATAGTTTGAGTATTGTTGTGTTCATAAGCAGTTCAAAGTTCTGCATTCAACTTGTATAATTTGTTATCACTTGATTCAACTAAGCTATACGAATGAAAATTGAATAATCCATAAGTTTTATAAGGTCGACATTTTATGAAATATGATTTATTCAGATATTTGCTTAATTTTTATCCCTACAATAAAGCACTGGAGGTTTTGATTTTAAAATCAACTTTTGCAATCATTGGTGGCGTTCTTTATAGTGTTTGTGATATTGACATGTAAATTGATGTAAGTTTTAGTTCAGTTTAATGTCAATTGATATTTTCAAAATCCAAATATAACACATAACTAACTTTAATATTGGGAGGAATTTTCTGCACACACACAATAAATGTTGTATTATAATCCTCTCTTTATGTTAATATGATTAAAACTAGTTTAAAATACTGATATCGATGATAATTTATTCTCTTCTTAAATTCCGCATTTACAAAGTTCGTAATTCATTTATTTATATAATCTTATGTGATAATAATAAACATTTTAATAAACACAGTTATTTATTTATTTTTTAAGGCATGTTTTATTCTAAACGACACATAAATTTTGAAATGGTTGAATCCAAATTTTCATATAAAACTCAAATATTTTATTTATTAAAAAGTAAACTAATTTGATCAATAAGATTCTGACATGTTATTTTTATTTAATTAAATATATGTTCAGAAAATTATTGCACTCATTCACTAGGCGTAAACATTCGTTGTTACCGAAAAATATTTTTTATACTTTGCCTATGATGTAATATCATTTATCCCTTATATCGGAATTAATTTAATTGACGTTATTTCTGTTTATACAGCATACATTAAAAAATGTAGCAATAATTTGCACGAAGAGCGATTTCTATGCTTAGATATCATCAAAGATAACATAGAGTTAATCCCTTTATTTAAAACACGTCACCGCCCACACATTTATTGCTCTTGTATCCTCCCTAATACATCTAATGTTGAAAGGATCGTAACATGGATCGTTCTAAATTAAATTATAGAAAATAACATTATAAAGTTTCTGAACTCGCAGCGTTAAATATGAAAATCAATGTAATTTTTAGTGATGACTTTTTAAATTATTTCGTGTTTCTGGTATTATTAAGGCAAAAAGAAGCGTTTGTTTAATTTAAAAATATTAAATCGATCAAATAATGATTTATTGGCCGTTATACAAGTTACTAGTGAACTTTTTTTATCATTTTAAATCGGATAATAAATATAATTACGTGACAAAGGGCTCCACATAATAAGATTAATAATAATTTGGAGTCAAGTACGAGTATTTTTAAAAAAATCGGTTGCCGACGAGATAGGGATTTAAACAGCGGATACTTTGGCATGAATACCACCATTATAGCTCAGAATATTGTAAACCTTTCGTCAGAGTTACTTCTATATGTTGGAACCCATACTAATTGGTCTGAAAACTTTGTGATATCCTCACTTAGTTTGTATTACCTGTTAAATTTGTTGCAAATTGGATCAAAGTCGGAAACCTACAATGCGTTATACAAATTCACTGGATTCGACTTTAACCCACTTCTACAAGCTCGTGGTATGCATGACGGATATTTCAGTATCGCAAGAAAACAAATTGAAAATGCTACCAACTCTTGCTTGGATATAAATAATGCTGTATTTACTGGCTGTACTCTTGAACGGGACTACGTTAACAACGCGAAACGGCTTTTTAATGCAACCGTGCAACATGTGAATTTTACAGATGTCAAAGGTAGTGTTGCTATCATTGATCAGTGGATCTCCAAAGCTACCAACAACCTCATTCAAAATATGATGGAAGAGGCTCATCTTATCACCACACAAACTCTACTGGTGTTGGTGAGCACAGCTTTTTTTAGAGCCAAATGGATGCACCCTTTTCCTAGAAATAAAACATCACTTGGAGAGTTTTACCCACGAAATAACTTAGTTGTTGGAGCACAGTATATGAAACAAAAGAATTATTTCCAATACTTTCACGATAATGAATACGACATTGAGTCAATTAAGCTTCCTTTTGAAAATGAAACTTACTCTGCCATTGTAATTCTTCCACCTAAAGATATATCGTATAACGATATTTTGAAGCCGGAAATTGTAAATTTAAATTTATAAAATTTTTAACAATTTCGTGTATGTAGATAAGTAAAACAATCGCGAATCTAGAAAACGCTCCTCACGGGCCTGTCATGGTGTCACTACCAAAGTTCTCATTTGATTATGATTTAACTTTTAAAGAATTTCTATCCAATGATAAGTACGCTAATGGAAAAAACCTGAGTATTCTATTTGATCCATCTCGATGTGATTTACAAGGCATTACCAAAATACCGATTGTAGTGTCTGACATAATTCAATCAGCTAAAATTATTGTCGATGAGGAAGAAACGGTGGCAGCTGCTGTCACCACTACAGAGTTAGTTGATAGTTCGCCCTTCCAACCAGCAACATTTATCGCCAACAGGCCATTCTTGTATTTGATTTGGGATAATCAAAATCGCAATCCTTTGTTCACTGCGTTCGTTCATAATCCTGATAGTGGATAAAATATAATTCAACACGTTATAGTAAAATGTTACTACTTCTAAATATGTTTTTATTGCACTAATCTCAGAATATGAATTGCGTCATATTTCATTAAACTCTATTCACGAAATATTGCCCTGTATAAACTTTTTTTTATCTTTTAACTACGTTTACCCAACATAAGCTTAAACATGTAATCATTCTCCATAAGGAATTGATTCAAATATTTATCGCATTTAAATAGTCAATTTCTTGTTTCAAAACGTTTACAGTTTAAATTATAATATTAATTAATTATAAAATGGTTTAAAATGAGGTTGTTTCTTCGAATTCAAATAACGACATGAGAAAAGTTAAGTAAGGACAGATTTAAGTAAAAAAGTAAATGTCGGAGTTTAAATACAATGAAAATGGTTTAACGGATAATTTTATTTATTGTAAACGATTAATTATAAAAATATCGTCAGCACGACCATAGATAATTATGAAGTCATTTGTTTTTGACTACAAAGTTTACACTTTTTTAAATGTTGAAATAACGTGTCCAATAAACCTCGAATGACGATACTCGATTTAATGTGGAATTGTTTTCCTACTTTTACGTCTTCATGTATTATTAGAACCATATCAAGTTCATAGAAAAATATTTCTAAATATTGTAATCATTTTATACGTTACCTTCACGAATAACAAACCATGGTTTTTTACTCAGTTTTAACTACATTTCATTATATGCAATATCGCATATATTATTCCATATATTTATATCTAACGAATCTGGAACACGTCTTTTCTGATTCAAAAGATAATGTTAGTGTGACTTTCGATTACCTATAAGCTTAACACAAGAAATTTTAACTGAATTTTGTTGTTCATTATTGAAAGTATTAATAAAATTTTATACATCTGTGTATTTTCATTGATTTATTTTACACACTGAACCTTATTATAGTTCACCAATAACTTTTGTTAAAAAAATATAAAATAATTAATTGCGACATAAAAATTATATATTTATCGTATTTGTATAAAACTTGAATCTTTATCCTATAGTTACTATTGAAAATACGCGCACTAACTGTTTATATCAGTATCAAAAATTTTTGTTATTGAATAAGACTAAATATTTTGTTACCATTCGTAATATATAATTATTTAACCAGTTTCATTTCAGTTCATTGACATGTTAAACATAGGTATAATGTAGGGAAAATAAAAAGACTTAATCATTGATAGAGTGAAAGTGTATTTAAATTATGTCTTATAAAGTCATTTAATTGAAATAGCTATATCGTATTTTAAAAAGAATGTTTCGTGCTACTATATTTCAGTGACAGATATTTTATGAACGAATGGTCGATGTCGTAAATATGAATTTATACCTAGTAGGGAAAATGTAGCGAACGAAAAATTAAATAAATATTTAATGATATAAAACAACATTGACATATGGCTGAGTGAAAAAATATACATTTTTTTCATTACATTTGAAGTATTATTAGATGAAAAAGCCTCACGTAATGATTCGTAGATGAAATTTATATTAAACAACGAGTAAAAGGATAAATTGACTTAAAATTTTTTAAAATGATAACAAACATACAAAGATCAACAAGACTTGTAAATTAGCTCTGGGTATAGAGAGGGAATTAAAGAATCAATTTATTTGTTGTCAATAATTTAAGAGATTTAATATATTAAACGGTGATTCATTATAATATTTAAACTAAAAATTACAATAAAAACATATTAGCAGTGCAAGTTCAATTATATGATTAACGAAGAATATCGGTAAGCGTGGTCGATCAGCGAGGAGGTAGCAAAAGTAATGGCAAATTCTCATCAGGCATAACAATTTCAATTTCGGTAATTGATATGAACTGTGCTATAATGAAACTAATACTTCATTAAGAAAATAGGAGGTTGAATCTTATTATTGTATGTATTATCGTTGTAAGATTTCTATGTGTTTTAGTAGTTTTGAAATTATTTTAGATGTTTGGGTTCTAATATAGATATTGAAGTGTCATTTAACATGTCACCACGATGAACAAATAAATCAAAAATAGCACGCTTCTTGTTTGTTCACTATTCCTTCAATTCGTGATATACAGGCAACAATTTTCAACGTAGGAATTACAGGAGTCGTTGTATGATATAATAAATATAAGTAACACAGAAACAATAATATAACATGTGGTTAATGATTCCATAGTGTAGTGGTTATCACGCAAGTCTAACACACTTGAGGTCCCGGGCTCGAAACCCGGTGGAATCAGCCCTTGCAATTGTTTTTTCTTTTTGCCTTTATTCCTAAAGTGCATATTTTTCGACGGCGAATCTAATGAATCTACTTGGGAGCGATTTGGACGCGTACTTGCTGAGATG
>JAOPJI010033809.1:0-31818 GCA_027122695.1 Merluccius productus
AATAAATTCAATTCTTCATCGAATTTGAATTAATAAATTCAATTCTTCATCGAATTTGAATTAATAAATTCAATTCTTCATCGAATTTGAATTAATAAATTCAATTCTCCATCGGATTTAAATTAATAAATTCAATTCTCCATCGGATTTAAATTAATAAATTCAATTCTTCATCGAATCTAAATTTGTCACAGAAAACTTACACACAATGAACAAGAATGGGACCACTGGGTAATGATTTCTTTCTACTTTCGATCATCCGTAAAATCAGTTTACATATGGCGGCAATATCGTCATCTGGAGTAACTTGATTTGGCGTTGTATGTATGGAGATAACGGTGAGCTTTTTCTGTTGGTCATGTTGTCGTGTATCCGATAAGATGCAATTGTACTGTCGCAACGTGCAGAATTTCATGTTACAATTTATGTGTGGGGTGATTGCTTCGACAATGCAGTTTCTATAGTTGTTAATCACAATATCTTCATCGATCGGAATGTAGTTTGAGGCCACCTATGGTTTTGGTTTGAAAGTTGCTTAAAAACGATTTTTTACCGGAAAACCATGCTCAAACATAGCCAAATTGTTTGCATTGACAATCAACGAACAATTGTGTTGCTGAATCATTGAGAAAAAGGTCTCGACGGTTTTCATTGTGGGGTTTTGCGTGATAATGTAGTCGTTGATGTGGTAGTTGTTGTTCTAAAAAGTAACAGCGTGACACACCGATTGTTATGGCAATTGTACTCTTATCCAACTGGCATTGATATACAATAGCATTTTGTTGTCAATAGTAGTTTCCTGCATGCGTGGAATATTTTTATCAACTAGAGAAAAATCTCAAAAATTCACACCCAACCTCAATATAGGTAGTACATGGAGTATATCGTCTGTTGTTATTTTTGGAGTAATTTGAAAACTTGGTCGCCATCTTTTTGTCGAAGGTCACTTTCAAGTGACTAAAAGTGTCCTAGAGAGTCGATAGGTTAACACATCGGTCAATGTGATAGAATGGGCTCTTTCATTTTTATTTTTTTCGTACAGCTTTCAAATAAATTAGTATATTAACTTTAAAAACTTAACTTGTGTATCCTTTTATATATGGATAAAACTGAAAAATTGACATGAACAAATCACATCAATACACGAATCTAGTTTTGTTTGAACAACACTCAGAGTTAGCTAAAATACTTGACATACTTTAGTGATTCAAGTACCAGAATTAACGGGTCTTTTAAGTTTTTGTCAATTCTCATGGGTTATTTAAATGCGACTAAACTATGTGTAAGTGATTAATGTTAGCTGTTCAATTTTCACATAATGTTATAACACCTTTTATGACTTTTTTTAATATACCTATACAGTCTAAAAAATAAGCCTTAATAAATTTGCATTTTCAAGTTAAATTCCGGTCATTTATAATAGCTCAGTAGTAACTGGTTGACATAAACAATTACACAGTACAAACCTAGTTATTATTATAATCAACATGAAGTACCTAAAAGAGGTTACAATATGACATGTTATTGAGGGGGTAACAAATGCAGTGCTACCATTTTGTATATCGCAACATTTTACTATCTCAAGCAATGGATGTTTTAATGCAACTACTATAGGTCTCAAAGAGATATCCTTGTTGACGTTTTTATGAGAATTAAAGCGAAAATTTGTCACAAAGAGCTCAATGAAATTACCGCGCATTCCGTGGGGAGTAGTGAACGATTGTAATTATCCACTTTAAGGGTCAAGTGGGAATAGGCCAGCAACTCGTAACATCCACAATAAACGCTCATAAGGTGGCGCTAAAATGTAACCATCATTAGTTATATCGCATCCACTGCACCCACCCAGTCGCTGATGAGGTGAAAGTTATTCCAGTTGGTATATTCCGTGATAGCTTTTATTATGTTGATGTCTTCTGTGTTGTTGTATTGCTTGATGAAATAACTGAGAGCAATGGTAGTCCCGCATTTGTTGATGCCATTACTAGAGAAATTTTATAGAGTTCATTGGAATTTATTTGATGATTGATGTATATAACGTTGCATTGATCGTTAGAAACCCAATAAAATAGAAGCGACAACATATTATATTGTCGTCTTTTCTAAACAATGGTTGGAAAGGTAACAAATTGATAAATTCTGTTTGGAAAATCGAAATATGTGGAGGTTTTTATTTAGTTAAAAAGGCACTTATAAATATATAGGACATTTGTAGTAAAAATGAGTTTTTGAATCAAACATTTTTTCGTTGATAATACATTTAAAATGTTACATTTTCATTTTAAACTCCAACAAACTAAAATCCTAGAAAATATAAACATTACAGTGTATTTCGTCGATTTTGAAATCGTGCAAGAATCCGAATTTTATATTTTCAATATTTTATTAGATACAATTGTCAATTGACAATGTATTAGTTAGAATGCCAACGAATAACGTTGGCAGAGAAACTAGTTAACATATTTAGAGAGCTTTTAATGATCAGTTGGAAAGATAGTTTTTTCTACATGCATAAAACTAACAGGTTGCTGGAAAATTCTTAATGTGGTTCAACGCTTAAAAATGCAAGTTGTATCAGTCAAACCCAAAACACTAACTTGAACAAAACCTTAGCGAGTTATTTTGTGATAATTAAATAGGAAAGCGTTTTAGAAGCAGCTAACAGTCATGTTCAACTAGTTAGAGTTTAAAAATATAAGGAATTATCACATGCGTGACGATTTATCCATATCAAATTATTGCTATAATTTACTCTTGCATTAATAAAGCATGCTTAAATTGGGCGACAGCGATCAGTTTTAAATTTTTGCAGTCCAAGTAAAATATGACGCTCATTTGAATGAAAACCGTTATCACTTGAACTGCACTGAAAAATCTATGTACTTTATATCAGCTGACACGTTTTCAATGGATAGACTCAAAAAATAACCCCAACATATAAGCATGTTGACTGTTGTCACGACCAACTATTCAAAAAATTAGAATAATCTCAAATTTGTGGGTCTTGGAAACTTTACAAATGATTATTAATGTGTTTTCCATAATGTATGGAATTTGATAGAATCAAAATATAATATACTGACTTGAAACAATTAATATTAATTGGAAACGACAGTTGAAGTAACTAATGTTGGCTATTGTCATTTTCTTCTGAACAAGAAAATAACAACAGACATGAAAGAGTTAATGGATGGTATAAAAATTTTAAATGGGGTTTTTAACGGGTTGGTTGGTGATTAAAACTAAATAACAAGTATACTGGCAGTGCAGAACTATGGGTTTTTGAGGGCTGTTGATGAGAGCAAGGAGAATAAGTTTTTGAAGCTGGCCGTAGGAACCGTAACAAGAAGGAAAAGACGAAGACGCCGACCATTCCAAATATTCAATATGGTTAAATTCGTATTTTTGAAGCGAATTCTAACTTTAATGTGACAATTACAACATATACGACACTCATACGTTGACACAAACGCTAATTTCTCGGTGAACACAACCATTATAGTGCTTTTTGACACTCACGTCAATGAACACTGATTTATCAACTTTGTTCCAGTAGTTCTCATGAGTATTTCCATCCAATGATATCACAAGAGAAGGCGACAACGACTGAAGCAGACTAAAAAATTGTGCGTATTCGTCAGTTTTAGGAGCTACACAAAGTGTTAGTGTGTTTTAGGAACGTCCAAGTAGAGTTACACTTTAGTAGAACGTAATGAACACACTCATTAGGCTAAATACAATCAAAATAAAGACGTCCGTCGAATGATAACTACCTTGAATTCTCGCATATTGAAGGGGGCTCTTTGGTTGACGACGGGCTTGGGAACACTTTTCGTCAATTTCTCAAACATTTTGTACTCATATATGAGCATGTGGTTGGATCGTTTTTTGAGAAAATCCAACTTTTCTGGAAATTCGTGCAGATTAAATTGGAACTGGTTAAGGTTGATGTTGGTATGGGTGGATAGATCAGTAGCTAGTAAGTCTGGTTCTGACTGCGTGAAGTGTACAGTGTGTGTCGTTTGCTGTTGTCCTTGGTTGTTACTTGCGTCCAATAGACTTTCTACACGCACACTCATTTAGTATTCTCAAAAGTTCAATTGGGACTCACCGTTGCATACCAACGGTTTATATATTTTGATTTTGGATTCGTTGTAGGGATCTTTGCAAGCACTATAACGGTTGATTTTGCAAAACTCCACAAAGTTGTCAATACTAGTAGACAAAGATGCCCAGTATTATCAGTAGAGTGCCAGCAACCACCAGGAACAACGCCGAGTACACTAGCATTTGGGGATTCTTCTCTATGACTACATTTGTCAAGTTATATGCTCGACTAGGACAACTACTTTCACTGTAGACGTATTTGGTGTATGCTTCGCCAACATTTTCGCTATTGAAGTGGTACACCTATTGTTGTTATCGATATATATATATCAGTGTTGTTGTTTTGTTGATGAATGTTACCCGAATGTTGAAAATAATGTGGTTCTTTCTTAAGGGTATGGATGTTTTCATAGTGGTCGTGGGCACATAATATTTCATGGAGATGTCACTGTATTGGACCAACACCACTGTGCCCTGGATATCGTTGTTGGCGGAACTGACTTCGAAGGACACATTGATGGAGGATTCGTCGATTTTGATAACCACATTTTTCGGCATAGGTATTACTAACGAATGCATGCATATAGGTAACCGTCTACTGGCAATTCTATCAAAAAATAACTTTTCTGCGGCATCGTGAATGATTTTTCGTAGGATTGCAACCAAGTTTGCAGTGTACTGGGAAAATAATTGATTTTGATGACATAGTCGTATTGTGGGGTCAACTTATTGATGTAGATAGTAACTAGATTGTCATTTGGAGAGTTATCGATAATTTGGAAACGCGTCTGATAACACTGTTGACAACAATCGCACAAGGTCACTCGAAAGCTAGGATTTTCCTCATAGAAATACACTTTGATCATGATGCTCTCGTAACTCTTGAGGATAATTTCGCGAATTTCAGGGTAGAAAATGTTTTGCTTTTCGATGAAGTCTACATTGAAAACTCGATGAAACCCAACGCGTAAAGAGTTCAACGACTACCTTTGTCTTGGGGCATAAACAACTCGATAGCAGACGCCAACACTTGTTCATTGAGGTATTCTCCTCTCTCCACCAGTGTAACAGTGTAATTGGTGTTCATTTGCAATGTGTCTATATCAACCGTTCCTTCAGATTGACTACCACTGGTGGGTTCAATCAACTTTGAGATTCCAACTGAGTTGGACTCTTTTGATGTAATCGAAAGATATATCCTAAAAACTACGTCTATTAATTCCCACAATGTATACATTACTGAGTGTTTCTCTTTTTGGCGTTAAGTAGTGTTTTTGGTGACAACCAATAGGAGAACTGCACTGTACCCACTGGCGATATCGACCCCAAGTACAAGTTACCGTCTGTAGGAATCCCTTGATGTTTCTGAATAGACACAAGAACGTTGACTTTATCTGAAGTCATTTTGGACACGCTTTCTGTTTGCACGGAACATTCAACGTACTCGGAGTTGATTTTCGAGGTGTAGGGTAGCATGAAGTAGGGTTTGTCGGCGGGGAAACTTTTAACTGTGTCGTTTCCACACGTCACCAAATAATTCATAAGTTTCCCGCCGTACAGCGAGACTCTCTTGGTGAGCACATTGATAATGATGTGTTTTTGAGTTAGTTGGGTGGATATGATGTGTGGCGCTTCGAGCTTCACTAATAACCGCATATCACGTTGAACGCACACATAAACCTTACTTTTTGGAATCAGACGAAACCACTTGATTAGTTTCCCAACCTTATTTGAAACTACACAATGGTAGGTGTGAGAGAAGGAGGTGGTGACGTTGTGCAGGATGAGTGTTGGTGTTCGCACTTCTTTAACGTTATTGGCGTTGTCTCCAAACCACTCATAAGATAGGTCGATGAGCGAGTAGGCTCTGCAAGACAGCTCAATCGACTCATTCCAGCCTATGTCATAGTAAATGTCGTTGTACAACTGGTTGACTTCCAAAATTGGCTTTGCTAAACAAAAACAACTCCTCTAAGTTACACCCAATCGCACACAACTACCTATAACAGTCAAGCATGTTTCTTTCACATCCTTGTACACTTGTTCGTGGGTGGCACGCTCAAGCACACCTTTGAATATGGCCACACAGCTGTAACAACCGTTGTCCACTTGTTCCATGTAGTCCAATTGATAGAGAATATTTTTTTGGCCAGTCACGCGTAGGATTTCAATACCATCTTTCATCCATATCAATGTGATGTTGCTGCCTACCAGCGACGAACACGCTAGGAGGTGAGATTCGCCAGGTTTTAGAAATATCTTCGAAGGACCGTTCAAGTCGGCCAACAGTTTTATCCGCCCACTATTCTCGTTGTCCTCTACCGAATCCACATTCTGGTCGCTATCAACTGGTGCTGGTTGATCTGCATCTATGAGTTTCACAATAATTCATAGTAACAATCTATTCAACAAGAAATAGCTACCTATTGGGACAGTTGTTGTAGTTGATAGAGCTTTAGTGTGGCAACTCTGTTCACAATACACCAATACTAGTGTTAACAATAGAAACAGTTTCTTCATGATAATCATGCCAAGGTGATGACGGTTAACTTTCGAGTGTTACACAGCCAGAGTACTCCAGAGTAATAACAAGTTGATTTTGGTTGTGTGTGATGTTTGATCGGCTTTTTCTTATTTAAAGATTAACAATAATTCGCAGGCTTGTTAGAATTATATTTTCTTAACTTAGCTTACTTATGTATTCCACAAAATGCATAAATACATACATGCGATAATTCAAGTTGAACGATATTTTCAATTTATGCAATACATTAAATCTAACCGGAAAATCTTCAATTAGACCTCCGATGGTTTCGGTAAATAAATTCACTTAACAGCATATTTCAACAATAATTTTTTAATCATTGCTAATCGAAATTGTGTCACTTGTCGTCCACATATTTCACTCCTAACTTTCTAATAGATGTTTCTACGTGTACAGTAGAAAATGGGGGGTTGAGTGTTTTTGGCAGAGACTTGAAACTATAACAATTGTCTAACCTAGTTGTTACTACCTAACGATCATTTATATGCTGTGATAAAGTTGTAAACAAGTGTTCTCATGGCGATCGCTTAATTTTGCTGAAACAAACATGCTATGTGTGACCAACTCGATAAATCAATTTCAGTTTGTCATTGATGATTGATACAACCGCTTGATAACTTCTCAACTGTTGTCTGCAACATCCGACCGGTCATTGGTCATTGTCGGAACTTTGAGGGTTTAGTTGTTTGCGGTGACGTCATGCGCGATAGACAAACAAAATATTATATTCGATGACAGCCTAACTTGTAGAATTACTTTTGCCACCTAAGGAAATTAGCTTTAGAGTTACCTTTCTGGGCTACGGAAAGTTTTTCTTTCGCCTGATTTTGTTTTTCATCATACCATGCTAAGTTATTTAATTTAGTGGAGAACTATTGAAGCGTATTAAGGTTATTTTGCAGTTATTTGATTTGTCGAAATTATGGGTTTAAGCTCGAGTTCTTTACTCACTAAATTACCACATGAAGTGAGTATGGCGCTGGGAAATCAGCTGGACAACGCCGGACTCGCTTTAATACCTGGAATCACGCCGTCAGATTCGACTGAAAATTATTCATGTGTTATTAATGGAAAAATACGACATAAAGTAATTTTGGTAACGCACATGTGCAGTGATTACTACCACGTGGATCACTCGCGCAGCTTATCCTAAAAAAGTGCAACAACGTTAAACCAATAAAAATGAGGAAGACCTGCACTAACTCTGTATTTAAAAGTAGCAACAGCCACACATGTATCAATGCAGGGGTGAGTAATGTACGGCCCGTGAAAACTTTGAGATGACTGGAAAATAGTAATCCTTCCATTTATACGTTGGAAATTAGCAGGCTATGTGTTGCATTTTTCATCAGTATAATCAAATACAATACAACAACTAAACACTACTTTTTTTATAGTTGATACGACATAGCTATTAATTTATGTCGTAACGGTGTAAATCTTGTTAAAAACTCGATCAAGTTTTAACACATTAAGATCGCTCTCAATAATATCATAATTTTTGCCATTATTTTAATTTAATATGCATTCAAAAACAACGTTGGTGAACTCTAAGTATAGCACATGGTACCAATAGGGAGTGCCAGATTCATACAGCGAGTCTGAGAAAATTGTTGTTTATGTGCGACCACTTCATATAGCTGCCTGATGATTGTTTCACAACAAAACACATTATCTACTTTATATATAAAAAAGTAGGGTCTGTCTGTACACACTAGTACGCATGTGCAAACTCTGTTCTGATCGTTTAAGCGTTTTTAGTGTGTGAAAATTATATGCCTAAAAAGAACTCTTAACAACGTACTTAATGAACTACTTAGAAATTTTATAGCTCTTATAGTTTCAGAGATATGCAGCAGTTAAAATCGTGATTTGGATTAAAATGGAGATTAACCCTATTTTTCATATGATTCTCTCCTCAAAGTTCCATTATTTTCCAACTGAATTATGTGTTTCAACTAAATTTCTATATTTACACTGTTTTTGATGAATTGCTCGTTGTGTATTATATGTTTTTAGGTGTTAATAGTTGAAGTTTTGAAACGTTTTGAATATATTTAAGCGCTATTGAAAAGGTTTCTGTTTTCATTTTAATATCAACCAACTAATTGAAGAATTAATTTAGTTGTAACTGGGCAACGGCAGTGATTTCGCGCTAGTTAAGTATAAAATTATTAATTTCGTCATATTATGAATCTTTTCAGGCGTTACGACATTTTTGCCATCATAATTTAAATTGATCGATGCTAAAAAGAAGAATGGGAGATTGTATTAATACTACTGTTCTACATGAAAATGTTTCAAATAATAATTTTATATAACATCGATAACGGTCTAAAATCAGAAGATAAGTATTTTTGTTATTGGAACAACAAATTGTGCTTTTTATAAGTTAGATCAGACGTCGCAAAACTTTTCGAGTAAAGGACCACATTGACCTGAGTAAAAAACTGAAAAACTGCGCGGGCAAAAACCAAAAAACATTTTCAATGATATAAAATTCTAACGAATAAGGGGTTTTATGTTGACTTTAAGGTAAAATCACAACTTTTATAACATTTTGAATATTACGTAAAAATTCCTTATGATATCTTCGATATGGTAAATTTAAGTGTTATATCTGAGACCTAATTATATCACATTGTGGTTGAAGCCGTGCTGTTCAAATCAGATGCATTCTTAAAAATTCAGTGGTTTTTACTAAAAGATGCAAGCTTAAAATTTGTCGTTAAATTTTATAACAAGCTTATTTGGAAGCCAGTTAGTGACCTTAAATGTCTCTCTCGTTTTTGTTTCGTTACGTCACTTATCCTACAATTTAATTGAGCTCGATAATGTTTTCCCGTGTTTTGTATATATTAAATACTCAACTATTTTGTCGTATTATTGCGATTTTTTACTAATTTAAACAAACTATAAAGGGTCAATAGCGAACGTCAACAATAAATATTGAGACATTCTGGAAAATAAAAATCTGAGAAGGTCAACGTTCATTAAAATTTAATTAGATATATTTAATCAAAAATTTACAATATTTTAAGTTTTAAAAATTTTAATATCAAGTTTTCAATCATAATTTCACAATGTATTTCATTTTATTGGTCTAAAAACAACCTTATTTTATTAATCATATTTTTCATAATTTTTAAATTTATTATATAGAATAAGTTCTCAAAAATTCGAATGAACTTAATTAGCAATATATTTATTTGTTAAGATTTATAATTAATAAAAAATGGAAACTATAAAAATACGTTTTATTTTTTTCATAGTACATCTCTTAGAAAACTATTTTTATTTCACAATTTATTTCACAACAGGGGATTTCAGTTAATAATAAAGCATATATAATACTTGCTTTATTATTTATTTTGTGTAATTTTTAATGGAAGATTTCTTAACTTAATAAATTATGTGTCATCATTAATTTCTATTTTCATACTTATTAATGAACAGTTCAGCTCGGAATACAAATGAAAGTCGTTTTCAGAGACATGAACACCAAGTTTGACAAACGTACTGGTTGTCTTAGCCCCACTTAAATAAGGTACGGTCTGCCACCACTTTTATTTATGTTCACCTAATTTGCCATGTAGTGTGCAATTTTTTCAGAAAACGTTTATATTAACTGATTTGTTAGAAAAGCACGTTATCTAAAGTTTGTCTTATTTTTATAAATTAACAATAATTAAGTCCCGCAGGCCAGTTGGAAATCGTTGGTGGGCCGAGGTTTGGAGACCCCTGCAATAGACACATCCTTTATATTTTGCGTTTAATGTCACGAATTTTGAATTAGTTAAATCCTGGCACTTATTAAAGAGTTAAAATTTAATTACATGGAAACAACTTCCGATCCAAAAGAGGTTCGTCAACTTTTTAGATCGTTGACCTTATCTAATAATCATTACTTTAGATGAAATCATTGTTTAAAATGACAGACAACACACAAATTGAATTGTTGGTGTAGTTTTTATAATTAATTGAATATTTTCAAAAGTATATGGTTTTACGGTGCACGAAGAATATAATGACTGAGTAAAAAGAAACTGGTCTGGAATACTTGTCACTTATAACGTGTTCTAATTAAGTGACATCGGGAGAAAATAAAATATGTGATACTGAACTATATGAATTTATATAATTCGTATTTAAAATAGATTATATCTTTTTAATTCATCGCAACGTATTAACCCATTGATGTGAGATATAATGTATACAATAACGACAGTCATCCACAACTCGCCAAAATACGGTTCAATAACTTGCCAGTTTATTCGACATTATTATGTTGATCTTGGTGGGGGTTTACGCTTTATTATCAGTTGTATCACTCGGTAGTTTAATTGCTTTTACTTTAACTATTAAAATATAGAAAGAGTTTTGCCTACTTACGAAAAGGACGTTGGTCAAGCTCCAGCTTGGATGGCCACAGCCGACCAAGCAACAGCCGTAGTCGATAGATGGTATATCGACATTAATACAGCTACATGCCAACCATTTAAATACTTGGGGTCTCTTGGAAATTTTAACAACTTTGTATCAAGAGCTGTTTGCGAAAACCACCGTACATCCTGCCTATTCTTATTGTTGTTTAACTCTGAATTAGTTAAATTTACACAAGAAGAGAAAGCGAGTGCATGCGAAGAGGATATGCATGTTGGTGCATGCACTGGCGTCCAAGAAGCAAATAAGGTATCAAGGTGGTATTTCTCAAAAACAGCTGTTACTGGTAATACCGCTGTAAACTCATGTCATGAGTTTAAATACAATGGATGCGGTGGAAATGCTAATAATTTTATTGACGAGACTGAATGCAAAAACGCCTGCCAAAGTAATGTTATATCCGTATATCTTCAGGCATTTAATACATAAATTCTTAATAGACAAAGAAAATGGTAAAGTTGGCAACGATGTTGACGACAGTACGCTCACCAAAACCCCTAATGAATATGATTGTACGTTTGCCGCTGAAGTTACATCACAAAACCCACAAATGGGGATCATTCCCAAAGGAAACAGGTGTGTATATGCAGCTGTAGGTAGAATATTAAAAAGAGGATTTTTCACAGATCTGCCTACATGTGTAGACAAGTGCATAGGTATTCACCAACGGTTGACGTACGTGCTAATTATGTGTAGCTGAAAAGGTCGCTGCTTGCAGCGCTGACGGCCCATATCAAATACCACATGAACCTGAGATCTCTAGCGAAGATGACGTAAAAGAATATTTCTATTTTGAAAAGACAAACAAAGTGTGTCTTCCTTTTTATTCTAAGATTGCTGATGCGAGCACCGTAATTGACGATGGTGCAAAGAACATATTTAGTTCAGTAGAACTGTGTGCGAGTTTTTGCCCAGCAAGTATTATATATGAATGAAAAATAGTGTCTAGTTTTATCAAAAAATTTAGTTGGACTTATTGGAGACAAAAAAGCCGTTGCAGCGTGTGCACAAGAAAAAGCTGGAGTCTGGGCTAGTGGTGATAAAATCAAGCTAACTAGATACGCATATACACCAGCCGCTGGCAGTACAACAGCTTCATGTGGATCATTTGAATTTAACGGAAAATCGATGAATTTAAACAACTTTAAAACAATTGATGCATGTAATAACATATGCAAAACTCCTTTATCAACTACTGGTGGTAATTAATCAGTTGTCCAAAACGTTACAAACACTTTGCAGTAACAGTCATACGTAGTTTCTATACAACATTACATTATTTTGTTTTTTAATACGCAAAGCAAATTATCTAAAAATTATTGTATACAAGAACGTAAATGAAAAATATCACCCATCATTTTATACGTTGAAATTATACTTATTAGTTCAAGATCATGCGTTAAAAGTATCATCGAGTAATTTTTCTACATGTTATAATATACACAAAAGATTAATATGTAAAACTTTAAAATGGATGTTACATTACCCAAATAAATAAAAACATAAACTAGCCGGAAACACATAATTCAATAACATTCCAGTACCTAAATCCAATAAATAGTATATCAACTCAACATTATTCCAGTAAAAAACTTTTGTTTAGCACGTCGATTGTAAATTTTTAATTAATGAATTTTGAATAATTTAAACCTAAAAAGCTTGATTGAAGCCAATCTAGAATATACCTTCATATTCTTAAAGCTTAACATTTTTGGAAACTACTTATAAAAACCTTTGCATAATTAATTTCAACAATAAATTGTGTAAGGTGCTTATTTCTGAGACGAAGAACAGTAAAAGGCAGTGGCTATGCCACTGATGGCGATATTACCAGAAAAACAAAGCATAATTGTATGTTAATTTTAAATTCGCATAATCTTGACATTGCTTTTGTGACAATTTAAGTAGGTGGGTTTAAAGAGTAGCCCGTAAATTTATGCATCATTGGATACTTTATTTGTATTCAAAATACCACTTGTAACTCATAATTTGTGTATTTTAAACAATAGTTTTTATAGTTTAACATTAAAACGTAATTAAAAAACACAAAACACTAACATTAACCAAAACATAATACCATTTATATTTAATTGAATAAAGATTATTATGTTTATAGGCTCTAGCTACAATAATAGATTTTATGTAATATATTAGGCTAATAAATAAATGTATATTGGTCTCTTACTAAAAGAATAGTTTGAATCAGTATTTTCAATGACAAATTTCATCCATTATTAACAAAATTAAGTATTTATTGTTGTTTTTAATAATCACTTAAAACTTACGCAGCTAATTAATATTGATCTATGCCCAAAAACGAAATAGGTTTTCATTAAATTGATATGTAATAGTTTTATTCGTGTTATTTCCGTTTTGTTGGTAGACCAATCACTGTTAAATCTGCACCTCTCGGCGACCTACTGTTTTAACGTTTGATGGGAATGATAACACTAACTAATCAGTGATATGTTTAAAATATAAAAATTTATACGTTCAAGGTTTTTAGTATGTGAACGTGTGTTCATGGTAATGGCTAATGGTGTGGTGAAACTTTTGCTTATTGTAGTCCTAATTTTACAGGACAAATACGAATTTTATGTTAAAAAACTATATATCTGATATTCATTGTTAAGGTTTAAATCTGAAATCGAGCCAATGATCAAACCATCTAACTAAACCCTAGTGTTCAGCTTCAAGGTTTATATTTCGACACGTTGATTTATTTTTTGTATCAAATAAATTGTTATTTGATTGAATAAATCTTTATTAGATTAAACTTATCATTAACGTATTATTCAAATGTTATTGGGGAATTTGCTTCTTTTAAACTCAATTAAATGCAATCGACAAATTCATTAGCTTTATTACTGACCAATTATTTTAAACTAGTTTGAGTATTTTTACAGTAAGTTATTAGTATACACAATTGTTTACAATAACTTTGCTAATAAGCGAGCTGTCAACAAATGATGTACATCATTGAATTGGTGAAATGTGCACTAAACATGGGCACATAATCCATTAAATTATACTTTTTTTAAAAAAATTAGATAAACACATTTATCCAAATGGAATAAAATGCTTAACTAAATATTTAATTTAAAAACTCCTAAGCAACGCCGGTCTTTAGCGATAGTTTAAATCCAAAAAATCCTATAACCAACGACTTTACTTATCTAACAATTTGGATCACACTAACTTAAATTATAACGTTTTTTAATTCTATAAATTTGATTGTAACATAAATCCTATTATGTGCGCACGCGCGTAAAATATTAATCGATTTTCCTTTAGTATAATTAGAATATTTATTAAAATGCGATTGAAAATTCCCCACGAGTTCAACATTAAACCAAGTATCATAAATAAACGGTAGACACACAATTATAATAGACGAAATAAGCAAATGTTGTCATATAGCAACATTAGGACTCAAAAGGTTAATACATAACACCATTTACAATTTGTTTGGTCGAAAGTGTCTTCATTAGTGAATGGTTATTGGAGGTGCATAACACCACGAGATGAAACTGAATGAAAATTTATCTCGAACTTTATGCAGACAAATAAGAGGCGGATGTGCTGTGGGACTCGATGTTGAGTAACACCGGGTCAGTACGAAACGTTTTAATACAATGAAAGCCTTTATAATGTGTAAAATAAACGTTGCCAAATCGCATTATAGCAACAGTTGAAAAACGACAACAATGGAGTTTTTTTAGTAAATAATCGATTTACTCACGGTGTGTGATCAGAAAAAAATAAGGTAGCGATAAATTGTAATTTGTGAACGGTTGTTCAATTGAAAGTTATCTGGTTGAATATTTTCAGGGAGTACAATGGTCGATAACTGTACGGAGTGTTGAAATTTCAAGTTTGTGCGCCTTTGGCATAATAATGCGCCCATTAATTTGAAAACTATTTGATAAAAATGGTTGATTCAAACTGAATATTGATGTCGTTGATCTCTTTGCTCTTAGAATGCATGTCGTCGATTATTCATTGTGAAAAATCTAGCATTGCTAGGGAAATGCGACCGTCAATTGTATGGACGCTAACAGGTTTACAAATAATTTGTTCGCCTTCAAGATATTTTTTGCACTTAATGAAAATTATTGTACTTTTATTAGTTTTAGTGACAATAGTGGATGAGTGTTGTTTTAACCTCAAGTAAAATAATGTTTGTTGGTCTAATTGGGAGTACGTGCATTGTAGTGTTGAAAAGAGAAAAAGATCACTTATCACAAAGAGACTCAAACACACTGACTGTAAATTGATGAAAGAAGAAGCGGCATACAGGAAGTCAAACAGCGGAGCTGGTTCGGGAGCAGCAGCACTTGGAGTTGGCGGGGCAAAGGCCAAAGGCGATAGCAGTTCCGCTAGCGAGTCGCAGACCTTTAGTAAAACCAGAACCAAAACAAAGATAGCCACCTCCAGCAACGCCAAATCCAATTCTTCGGTTGCTGCAAAAGTTAAGACATTTGCCAATACTCGCACCGAAACCAAAGTCAAAACCAAAGAGAAAAGCAACCAAAACACCAAGGAGAGTGAAACTACACCGCCGGCGTCATCTTCAACTTCAGAGAAACCCCAACCGACCGTTAGTACCACTCCTTCCATCATTACTAGACCAACGCACGCCTACTGGAGTCCCAGTCATGAGAAAACTAGCACGGTAACACCTGCTACAATTTCACCGTTACCGCCGTCGAATTCGTCGTCAGTTGGGCCTAGTGTTCCGTGTTGTCCGAATGTGGTGTGTGTAAATTGTCCGATGCCATGTCCAGTTTATATGCCATGCCCATGCGTTTGTCCTGTGCAACCTCCACCGTCGGTAGTATATTGCAGTGCTCCTTGTGAACCCCCTCCTACTGCCCCGCCTCTACCACCCCCTCCACCTGTGTTTGTCATACCCCAACCTTCGTATGAGGTGACTCGCTGCCAGGATTGTTTTGATGAGGATTGCGGCGTTCTATGCAAACGTGATAAAACACACATACCAAAAGGTACAACCTTGGGAGGGAGACCGGAAGTGAAAGTGATTTTTTAGATCATTTCAAAATTCATCAAACCGACTTTCTTACAAAAAAAGAATACAACGTGTTCAAAGAAGCAGCTGTTGCTAGCGACCATCACTTGTGCTCCACTATCGGAAAAAACATATTTAAGAAAGGCGGAAATTCTGTGGACGCTGCCATCGCCACTCATTTCTGCGTTGAAGTGGTCAATTCGCATTCCACCGGTCTAGGTGGTGGCGGATTCCTCATCGCATATGATAAGAAAAAGGGTATTGAATTATTTCAAAATTGAATTATCAACATTTTCGTTAGGGGAAGCTTTCACTATTGACTTTAGAGAATCGCTACCGCGCCACTTTAACAAGTCTGGAAGTAACTTATTGTTGAATCGCTGTGCAAGTAATAGCCATAACTGTAGGAGTTACACAAGGCACCACTATTCTTATTCCCGGCGTTTTGAAAGGACTGGAAGCGGCTCATAAGAGAATGGGTAGACTCCCATGGAGAATGCTGTTTGAACCGGCTATTAAATTGGCAAGATATGGGTTTCGGGTGCACGAAATGCTGGCCATGGCTGTGGACAAGAAGGAAGATTTCATATACACCAATTTAGGTCTCAGGTTGTTGTCGATTATTATTCATAGATACTATTTTATTCATCGTTATGCTTACTCACACTTAATACTATCTATTTACTATATTACGAAATACTACTAGATGTATTTGTAAAATTAGACCAACATTTTAATTTGATGTTTGATAGAGAATTATTTGCTCCCAATGGATTCAAGATTAGAGAGGGATTCCTACTAAAACGAAAAAAACTGGCAGACACCTACCAAAAAATCGCCGAGTCAGGAGGTGCTGATATATTCTACAAGTAATGGAAAACTCACGTTTTGTAATGCTGTCATTAAGAGGAGACATTGCCGAGCGAATAGTCTCTGACATCAACATTATCGGCGGCATAATAACCAAGGATGATTTGGCATCGTACGAAGCCCATGTACACCCTGCTTTCGTAACTGAAGTAGGCGGAATGAAATTTCTAGGCGTCAAACCCCCTGCTAGCAGTGCTACCGTGGCACTCATGCTTAGAATAATGCAAAGTGATTGTTCTCACTTTTACGGCGTTGTTGGTTGAATTGTACTCTTTAAGAATTCAATTGGACTTTAAATTCCATGAAAACAAATCCAGGTTTATTATTTCACCAAATGGTGGAAGCTATGAAATTTGGGTACGCTCCGTCGACCTTTTTGGGCGACCCCAAATTTACACCTCACGTCAAAGAAGTATTAACCATCAATTACCGCCGTCAAATGTTATCGTTAGGTATTGAAATACATGCTGGATGATACTGTTGTACAGAACATGTTCAATAAAATCGACAATGCCTCTCACATTGTGGACTACTATGGTCCATACAGCAAAGTCAATTTGACCATGACCCATGGAACGTCGCACATGTCTGCACTTGGGCCTGAAGGAGACGCGTGTGCTATCACCTCCTCCATAAATGCATAGTAACATCCACTCCATTGAACAAACACTTTAAGACCCGTATTAGTTTCGGCTCGAAATATGTTTCTAGGGAGTTGGGATTCATATACAACAACGAAATTTCAGATTTCTCAACGTACTGGCCCAAAGTGTACAAATTCACTCCTGACACTCAAATGAGAGGAAAAAGACCCATGTCAAAAGTTGCCCCTATCATTATGACCAATAAAAAAACGGGGGACGTGGAACTTGTTATTGGAGCTGCCGGGGGATTCTTCATTCCTTCTGCTGTTGCGTCGGTAGATTGTATATTTTTTTCGGCGTGAATGTGTAGTGCTAGACTATGGCAAACTTCCTCTTTCTAAAGGACAACATCACAACTGCAGTGACACGACCTCGCATACATTGCCAATTGTTCCCTCCCACTATTATCTATGAGAACTCAATGCCCAAATCATTTGTACCCCTTATGTACAAACATCTCCACAAAAGAGTCACAAATGATACCTACGAAGTATCAGGTGATCCTTTTCTCTAACATTTGTGATAACACACTTTGACATGATGTTGCGTCGAAATTGCTTTTTCATTTGCTGACATAGGTCAACAACATGCGATTATGGGTGTAATTCAGGCGATTGCTCGAAGAGAAGATGGCACCTATGAAGCCGTCTGTGACTACCGTAAAGGAGGTATTCCAGATGGATTCTGATGCTTGCTAGCTTATATAATTAACCAACGATTTATAGTTTATTCAAAATATTTGATTTTTATGCAATATTTTTGTCGCTGGAAATGATATAGGTGCGCTTCAATTGTCGTATCGGAGGAAGGGAGAAGTTGTGTTTAAGTGTGAATTTGACACAACCAGTTTGGGTTTTTAAAAAGCATTATGAGATATACTTGGTCATCTTTGTTCACACTATTTTATATGGACCTTAAAGCGAATCATCGATATTTTTGCAATTTTGTAGTATTAAATTAGATAATTTTTGAAAGTTTAGCATCCTGAGTGAATAAAAGCACAGTCAACTATCACATCCAACAACACATCAACTCTGATAATTATAAAAAATACTAAACTTTGTGTATATAACTAACAAGCTTGCGCAATTAGAGATTAGGATGAATTTTGTATCTACTTTCCGTTGAATTGCTGAATACATTGTTATTACCGAATTTTAATACCAAAGTTGATAAAATAATGTTATATACATGTACAAGTAATATTTTCATGACAATGTTGACAAACCAAAACCAGTACATTTATTTTTTTGATTAAATATCTATAAAAATCCTAAAATATTAAATTTGATAATTGAAACCACAATCAAATATTATGAGATTAGACCAAATGAAACATAATGTGGAATATTTTGTGATATAATTTTCTGACACTTTTATATTAGTGGAATTATTAAATGTAGTTGAAAAATAACCCGCACCTTTTGTTGTTGTCCAATTCCTTATTTGGCGAAAGATAAAATAATCACAAAGGAGTTGATACCGTGTTTCTATCATTGCGTTTTCGACCTACTTGTGATTTGTGAAAAGTCGTTGATGCATCATGTAATATTTGAGTTTGGGTTGGAGACTGGTGGAAACACTGTAACGCCACATAGTCATCTCGAAAATAGTTACTTTTACATACTGCCCGCTTATAGCTAGTTAGTAAAACATCTTTGTTGGAATTTATTTTAAAATAAATGATGAATGTTGATTTATCAATGAGTTTTCCTCAATATATACCACGATGTACGCACAAAACTTAAGTAGGTGTTTAAGGATTTAACACTAATTTATTTATTATAAAAAAAAACTGAGTATAATTAATTATCAAAGTAAAAAAGCATATTTCTAATATATTTTATTAACGGATTATAAGTTGTGAGTAACGATTCTCCATCTTTATGAAAGTATTTTGCATACATATTTCAAAGTTTAACTGAGTGTATGAGTATTATTAGCTGGGTGAGTTGCTGGATTTTTTTCTCAAATATGCACTATGTTAACAAGTCAGGCACTACGACCCCTGAGATTAACGTCAATTCATTAGCCCTAATCTGCCGGTGTTTATTGTTTTCTATACAGCACGATAATAACCGTTTAGTAGCAA
Organism: Merluccius productus; assembly: GCA_027122695.1. Taxonomy (NCBI): domain Eukaryota; kingdom Metazoa; phylum Chordata; class Actinopteri; order Gadiformes; family Merlucciidae; genus Merluccius; species Merluccius productus. The sequence goes on from JAOPJI010033809.1 coordinate 19,731, forward strand.
TTCAGGTTATAATGAATGGTATTTTATACCTTGCTACAATTTGTACTATCCTTTGGTGTATTTATATTTGTGGAGAAAAAAATATATTATTGGCTGTTTAGACACTAAACCAGCTACTCTCGCTCCAGTTCAGAATCCAAAAGAGTTAAAGTACACCATTTTGAAGGATGACGATTCTAATATGAAAGTTCGTCTAATGTTAAGTGGCAATAGTTATTCTACCAAAAAATGCAACATACAAAAGTCAAACGCCATCAATGAGGAATTGGAAGACATTGTTTCATGCCCTGGAACTCATGAGACACATGGCACCAATAAATGCGTTAGAGAGTGTACTGGAGAAAACAACAAGTTGACATTTGATACATTTACACCAAGAACGAAATATATTGCTGTTTTTGTCGGCGATTCTGAAGAAACAGTGGCTGCACAAAACCGAGACGGTACTGTGTATGGTTTCGAGTTACGTAATTAGTGTTTGCCAAATAATGATTAATTTTTCCCTAGCACTTTTGGTAAACCCACAAATAGCAGTGTCTACAGCAAATGGAAAACTCAAACTTAATACAAAAACTTGCAAACAAGTTTCTTGTCCCATATATTATAAGGGAATACAGTATGCTGACGGTACAGCAGGTGCTAGTTGTGTTGTCAATAATGAGGCCAATGAAGTAGATTTTGATTTGATGATCCCATATTATGAGATGAGGTGCGAACAATATCCCAGCTTTTTTTATGATTTAAATAATATATATACTCGAATGAATATCGATGTGAATAAACCTCAATTTTACGTGACTCAAAATTCAGCTGACACTAATAAGTACCTTCTAAAATTCACTAACAAATTTGCCTCCAGCATTTGCATTTTCAGCATCAGAAATGCCGCTGTTGCGGTTACAGTGGAAAATCCTATTGAATTCACATCAAAGTGCAGGTCTGACAACAAAGCCTGTTACGCGCCGTGCGATAACGTCGAACTTGAGCTGAGTGAGAGAGCAAGTGTTGTGGAAGTATTAATGCAGCCTAGTTTTTTCCCATTGAAATTAACTGACAATAAATATTATGGATACAGTCAAAAGAAGTTTGGTATTGATACATTTTAATGGGTTAATATTGACGTGTCATTAGTTGTCACTGAAGGTGAAGATTCAGGTCCTCTATTGTCGACCAAATCAGTTAATGGGGTTAAGTTAGCGGTATCTTTGTTGAACCCTACTGCCGAACTCAAATTTGACACTTGTACTGTCAGTTACTATGTAGCAGACAAACCTGAACCTACTTCTGAAGTGACCGCTAAATGTGGTGACTCTAATACAGATTGTGCCACTAATTGTAATGATAAATTAACTATAACAGAACTTGAAAGTGGTAAGCCATATATTCTTAAAATAACGCCTGCTGTAAAACAAGGTAGTGTACTCACTAACTTCAAGGAGAATGTATTCTTTAGAACAGGTATATCACTTTAGAAGTAGATTGTTTTGAAGTGAACTCGTAGATACAGCTGCTGAGTTCACGTTTTCCGAAGCAAAGCCCACGGTGGGAGATACAGTTGTCTCGATAAAGCCACTAGCGAGTGGCGAAGCAATCACCAAGGAGGATGCTACCTGCTCGATATACACCAGTCCGCAGGGCAAAGAAACCTACGTTCAAGCAACGTGCGAAAACCATAAACCTTGCAGAGACTATTGCAAGGAAACCTTCAATGTCATAGGACTGGATTCGGACACCAGTTATGATCTTAAGGTTATGGCCCACAAGAATTACGGATTCAAACGGTATACTTTCAAAACAAGTAACAATTCAAACGATTCAAAATAGTTGACCACTACATGTTTAGATATGATTACAATTAAATATACATGGGCCTTCGTTGATAAAGGGTTCAACATTTCGGGGGTGTTGTCGACACCAGACCCGGATGCGCTGTGCTACTATAAAGTGAAAGTGAAGAATGGGTCCAAGTTCGACTTGATACACGAATGCACAGAAGCCTCACTAGCTGCTCCGACGTCAACAAGTCCGTCTAGAATTGCGAGATCGACCCAACAAAATCCAAGCAATGCAGCCAAACAAACTACACCACCACAACCACCAGCTGACAATGCCGATAACACTGCAGGCGTCACATCATGCACAGAAGCCCCAGTATGCTCGGAAATACTATTCACAACTAACTACGACCGTGTAAACGAATATCAAGCTGTTATATCCTTATTAGGCAGCACACACGAAACTTCAATAAATATAGCAACAAGTAGTGTACATATATTGGAAGAGGGTTAGTGACAGTCAAATTAGATGCATTTAAGGTTGAGTCACCAGAAGTGGTTAAGATCATCTCGAGTATCGTGCGTGAAGAAAACACACTGAAAGTCACCAACTTTCTTCCGGATGAGGTGGCTGAATTCACGTGTGGGTGGGAGTTGAGAAATTTGACCAACATTGCAAAACCAATAGTTCTAAAATGTGCTGGTGTTCATGACACTGGCTGCGAAAAACTACCTAAATGCCGAGAATTTGAAATCGCCGAGGTAGAGGATGTTTGTGACTACGAACTGACAGTCTATGTGAGTATCAATCCAACATATATCGGTTATAGCGAGATCAAACAAGGTACAGCTTTACTTGGGCGATTCTAATAACTAGATGTAGGAGAGTTCTTTGACAACATGCACTATAAGTATGATAGTATTTGTAATTTTAAAAGATTAAAATTAAATTTAGAGCCAAAAATAAGATGTATGGTCAGTGAGTGATTTAACGGTGACATCATATCTATTTAGAATCATGGGCACAGCTTTGGCAGCGGTTTGCATTGCAGTAGTCGGCGGATTTTACTTTAGCTATTTGAAGTTAAAGAGTTGACCCTAACCTTGCTATACATTTACACTTTTGACTACTTTATTGTTTTTGCGCCGATCGTATGAGTAACTCCAAACTAACACGCAAATCACCTACTCAACTCAATTATCTAAACGAATGATATGAAGTAATAATAGTTGATGACAACCTTCATTTTTAGTCATTTTAAAAAAAGGTTTGTTATTTTAAACAATTTTAGAATGCCACATTTGATAAACGTAAAACCCACATCACTCAAGAATAAACATTTATCAAAAATCCGCCCATTAACGAGTTATAGTTTACAAAAATGGAATCAATAACGGCAATAATCTGATACTTTGGTTTCCATTGTATTATGCACTGAACAACAGATTGTATAACGATTAAACGCAAAATTAAATTGATTTCCCGAACCTTTAATTTATTTTAAAAACATTTAGTAAATAAACATAAACTTTTTAAAATCCCGTTAATTTTTTAACAAAATTATGATAAGCTATCACCCTTATTCAGCAAATTGATTTTGCATTTAATGAAACTTTTTGGGCAGATTTGAATAGTTTTTGTAATTGCTGAATTCAGACATGAACGTTTTTAAACATAATTGTCTATTATACTTAACTATCATCACTAAATTATTTAAAATTAGTCTTCGCATACAACGCCCTAGATTTTCCTTTGTAAAACATAACATTTATCGTCAATACAATAATATCTATAAAGAGTAAAGTGGTTATACCAGATCGTATGGATGGTGGTGGTTGTAAGAGACAAGTGTTGTGATTGCACTCATTGAAAAAACCATGAAAATAATAATAGCAGATTAAAAACAGTAAATACGATTTGAAGGGCTTAGAAATCAATTTAAAATTTGACAAACAAATTCGTTAAATAATCACACATTGAAATATGATACTTTTAATAAAAAACAATGTTCTACACGTACATTTTCTCTCAAAAACCGATTCCATCCTTTTTTATACAATTTCTGTTTAATGCAAGCCAATTCCATATAACTTAAACTGGAAAAATATAGTCTACTTGTAATAAAAATATTGATAACTTTAGCCTATTAAAAATAATTGAAATACGCATTTATTATAGTTCCAAGCCTTTTCATTTTCTGGATCGACAAAAAATATTATAAAGCCAAAAGATTTCGATATTTATAATGTTGTGCAGAGAGTAATCACATTGATATTTACTTCAAATTGAGAGTATTAATCTTAAGGCACTTAGCGGATTTTGCCCAGACTAGTTAATGTATACACTGCTCGCGAGAATTGCACTGTTTATAAACATATTGCTGTGTGGTTTTGTTCAACAACAAGACCTTCATGAAAGGGAAACAATTGTAATGAGGCTATGGGAAAAATGTAGTTATACTTTTATAGCATGGCGTAATATTAACAATTGTGGACGGTGGTTATGAAAGAATCTTGACAACGTGTTACGAGGCAACATTATCCGCCATATCAACTGCTGCAGTATCCGAAATGAGACAAGAATATTTGGACTGTTATAGTAGTTTATAGATTTGATTAGTATCTAGTGAATATCTAATATTGTGCCGATTTTACAGATACCATTGAGAATTGTTTGAAGGACGTAGTCCTTTTGTGCGGATGGACAAACGTCCCCAATAATAAGATACTGGTAAAGATTCTCTTTAATGACGAAAAATACTACAAGTATGATAGCTTATTATTCGAAAAGTCTTCACTTTTAAAAAGTAACAAAGATGATACCCAGTTTTCACAGATGGATACCTTCGTTCAACAACTACATTCAGAGTATTTGACCATTGAAAATTATTCTGTTGAGGAAATTATGGGCCCCGCTGATGATGGGTTAAAGAGGTACTTGAAAGAAAATTTCGATCCTTATACTGGAGTACTTGAGTTTTACAGTCAATTAAGTTGCAATCTTTTTAGCAAGTTGAGAGTGGAACGTATATTCAAATAGTTACAGAACTCTTCTTGGTGGGCTTCGTTACAGATTATCCTGGACACTATCATAGTGATTTTGTTTCGAGCTTTCAATTTAAAGACGACCTATACACCGTTTTTGCCAACACATTTTACTGCAACACACCACACAGCTTAATAACACTAATTGCAAACATAATTATTGATGTTAGGGTTTCCACTGGGGGTTTAGATCATTTGCATTTAGACATCAACTACGATAAATATAAATCACCCTTGTATGAATAATGGAATTAGCTATGAAGATGTAGTCGACGTATATAATGTTTTCGGAAGTAACGTGCACAATTATGGTGATTACATTCTATATGGAAAGTTTAACTTGACAGAGTGTGTTCGATTAATTCAATTAATTTGGTACGACGAGAAGCTCAACGAATCATATAAAGGGTGCAATTTTGCTATGAATAAAAACATCAAGTTCCCCACCAAAGCCAATCTTTTGACAGTAACATTATAAGATCAACAATCATGATAATTGAAAACTCACTATAGATCCACACTCGCTACATTGAGTGTGTTGATGTGGGATACAACCAATTCATTCAACTTTTAAATGATGAAATCGAAAATAATTGTTATCTCTCGTATGAAAGAAATATTCAAAAGTGCCAAGATGGATACGGGACTGAATTAGAAGAGATTGAATCAGTATACATTGTTAGTCTATTATGAGCACTAAATTGACGTAGGTTCCAGTTGATGCTCTTGAAAAATGCCTTGTACCCGTTATGTTACACGAACTATTGGGCAATCATTTCAAGAATAGACACAAATTCCTAAGGATAACTTCAAAAATAATGTCAAAATTAGTTTCATGGCCACAAAATAATCAAGGTATTTGTAGATCACCAGATCCGAATGATAGCCATTTGATGTACTACACCGATCCAAGAATTGGGATAAAAAAAGTCAAGTTAAGTTGCCCTAGGAATAATGCGCTTACAACCGTAATTTTAGTGCTAAAACAGTGCGCAATAACCCTAAAAAACTGGATACTTTTAAACGGGAATATAAATGTCATTTCGTTGTGAGAAAGGTTCGGACTCAACTTGACCTGAGAAAACTCCACATTGAAAATGGTATTATCATATCTTGCATTGTTACGATTTTTGTAATCATGCTGATTGTCCTGTCCGTCAACGTTAATTTCGCAGTATCCTGGTATCGTCGTTCACATAAACCCACCAATCTGTAGACACCTTTATAGTCATTATTTATTTATATCTATATACAAAATCGCTGTGTATGGCCATAAGGATTTGTGTGAATAACCGACCCCTTTTACACTGACTTTAAAGCACTATTAATATTGTGCAAACATAGATAAAATTCGTTTATTTAAACACATATTACTGAGTGCGTATTATTACGTTTGTGTGCACTAGTTTGTTGTTGGTTTTCAAAAATATAATCCGAATATAATTTAGAATAGCAGTTTCTCACTTTTACACAAACTTGGGTTAGAATGTTAAACTTAGCAAAAAGTAGTAGCAGCGACCTAACTATTAGTTTCAGTATCCTTGAGCATTTGTTCAGGATAATTCACAATGGACTGGTGGATCTTTTGCCGCCAAAATTTCACAGTACTAATATTAATTTGGAGTTCCTGAATGCAAACATTCTTCTCTTACATTCATTGTTATGGTAAAATTTAAACTCAGGCCAATGCTCAAACCATATAACTAAACTTTATTGATATACAATAATATACATTAAGGTTTATATTCCGGGTGTTGAGTTATTTGTTATATCACGCAGGTTATTATGACCTTCTTATTTTTTTAGAATTAACATTACATCAACCTATTATACACATGTTTTTGAAGAATTTGTTCGTCCAATATCAATTTAAATCAATTGACAAGTTCATTAGCTTAATGAATGACGGCCTGTTTCAAATATTTATTTCATTAAGGTGTTATAAAATTTTCACAATAACTAAGTTATTCGAGGGGAGGTTCAAAAGTTATTGTCAATATCGATTTGGTGAACTATACTTAGCATACTAAACCATTAAGTTTTACTTGTAAAAATATTTCATCAAATATAATAAAACACTTAAATAAACTTCCACTTTAAAAACTACCAAGAAACACTGAACTTAAGCGCAAGCACTAGTAAGAATAAAATGACGATTAGATTAACATTTAACTATTATATCGAGTAGATATATTACGTTCGGATTGTTGTTTTTATCGCACAATGATTGCTAGTAAATAATACGAAATGAAGCAACAAATATAACTCTTTTCTGACACCCCAATCGTGAGGTGCTGTATTAGGTAAACTGATATGAGTTGACAAGTCATGTTAAAAAATGTTAAAAAAATTCCACGTGCTGCTATCTTGAGGTAGGTTTTATTTTTGGGAAACACGGTATCATTCAAATGGAATACAGAACGCAAATTCTCACACAATAATCCTACATATGAATTTAGCTGGGAATTGTAAGTGAAATTTTAATTAAAAAAATAAAATATCTCATTTGTATACACATTAACGAGGATAGTAAAAAAATATCGCGCTCAACAAGTAAATTCATGCACATACAGCACGAACGTCGGCACTCACTCAAATGAATAAAGCGCTGGTGCATGTGAAAGCTCAGTATAATCGGCTGATTAGCGGCCTCTTTTTCACATGACACAAAGCTTCGCTTAAAAAAGCCACATCAGATACCGAGGTATGTCGTTGAAATTTAATTCAAAATGCCAATGATATATCTCGACAACTGTTACTACTTTTTTATTGTACAGCTGTGGAGTTGAAACAATGCAGGGAAAAATTTTTACTTAAAAAAATTAAATTCTAGTCGTAACAATGTACAAAATTACACTCAACCCAACATCAATACAACTTTGCTGCAATAATTAAGATCTAAACAAGCGTTCGATCAGCGCACTAGGAGGAATCCCTTGCAGAATGACCGCGCGGCGCCCTAATACGATGGCGGGAGAAGTGGTTGGTATGCTGTGCAATTTTTTCTCAACTGTCCGTCTGGAAAAAATAGCGTCCAACAACAAACAGCACCAGATTTTCTCCTGCAACAACACTGAAGTTTCTCTGTGTCGAAACACCCACAGCGACATTTGTATCCAATTGAAGCCCTCAAAGAGCAACAGAAAACACATCTACACTCTCGAAGAATTCAGAAGTAGCACCAAGTTCATGAAAGAAGGTACACGAATTTGGTTTCCAGCCGTTCTGAATGATGGATAGGTAAAGTCACCTTGACACTGCCGAAAGATCAAGTGTTGATTTTGTTGTCGAATGTGCCTCCAGCAAAGTTGAGTCATTTTGTCAAGACTCTAGTTGTTAAAAGGAGCTTATCGATGGTGGGGAAAGCGAATTCATCGTTTTCGTCTGTCGACAACAACGAGTCCAATTTGGTTCGCATGGCGGTGTCTAGAAACGCCATCCAAAAGATCAGCCCCTTAACTAGCAACGAGTTGAAAAAAGTACTTGATCGACAGCTTACTATTATTATTTACAGTTGTGACGTTTTCAAGTATGCTGAATTGCGCCGTCTCAAATCAACTTCAAAGAACAACAACAACCTAACCCACAATAGTGACAGTGGAAATACGCCATTCAACGACGGTCTTGATTTCCAGGCCAGTCCCACAAAATTTTCAAGTTCCCCGAAAGTACACACATACAGTCGCGTGGAAAATGATTCATTTGCGTTAGGCCATAAAAGTTGACGAATTTGACTTGAATGCCGAACAGAAAAGAGTATTGAAAGCTATTCTGGATAGAAAGAGCGTGTTCATTACTGGTGGTGCTGGCACTGGCAAAAGTTATCTGATGAAGTGTCTGATTACCCATCTGCCTCCACATTCGACTTTTGTGACGGCCAGCACGGGTATTGCCGCCAGTCAGATCAATGGGACGACGATCAACTCTTTTGCAGGTTTTTATTTGCGGAATAACATTCAATTGAAGCGTTTGTTAACCAAGGCATTGGCACTGGAGAGCACACGGTGGAGAAATGCATCGAGCTTGCCGCGCGAAAACCTTTCAACGACTTCTGGAAACGCTGCCAATGTCTCGTCATCGATGAAATCAGCATGGTTTCCGCGGATTACTTTTACAAATTGGAAATGGTTGCCAGGGCGATGAAAAATAGCAAAAAACCCTTTGGCGGAATCCAACTTATAGTGTGCGGCGACTTCTACCAACTTCCACCGGTGGAGAAAAAGCAAAACTCCCAAACGCCCAACAACTTTTGTTTTAGTGTACTTAAGACTGCTAGTGATGTGTGTTGATGGACTCAACTTTGTGCTTAGGTGGACAGTTGGCGCGATTGCATTGATTGTTGTTTCGAACTGAGGACCATCCATCGGCAGAAGAACGACGAGAAATTTTCCCGGCTCCTCAACTACCTTAGAGTGGGGCTGTAAGTGTTTTGTTGTCTCATTCGACACACTATTAGACGCACCCTAATCTTGCTATTTAGATGCAACGATGCGATGGAGAGTCTCATTAAGAAAACAACGTTTAACACTTTTCCGAATGGCGTGGTTCCCACAAATTTGTGCACTCACAAAGTGGAAGCTTCGTCGATAAACCAGAAACACCTCGATGATTTGACTAGCGAAAAGAGAACCTACAAGTCAATTGACCAGCCGTCTGAAGCCACCAAAGTGTTGGACTCTCAGACCATCGTGCCTTCTGGGTTGGAATTGAAGATTGGGGCAAGGGTAATTTCAACGCTCACTTCTATAAAGAGTTTTGCTCGTTAATATATATGCTTATTTCAGCGGGGTTGATATTAAACTTTATTGCGTGCTATACTTCTGATAGCAACTGCGGAAAATGGTTGAATTGGTATTTTAGATGGGCTACTTAACCAAAAACAAGTCACTTTAAATTAACGCACTATAACTTAATCCTAAACGCCATGCACGCTTGCGTAATCCAATATTTTAATCACACCAACTCCTTTGTCTAGTAAAGATAGAAAGTTTAGGTTTCAGAATCTGTCATATTTAATTGTTTTTGGCCAATTGACAACGCTCTTCAATCCCGCAACTTATTAAATATGACAGGTTCTACACTTTAAAGGCTGTAGCTTTTCTCGAAATAGGTTTTGATGGGATTAAAAATGGCGTCCGCGCAAGCGTACTTGCATGTTAGGATTGATTTGAATTATGAGAATAGTCACTTTCTTTAAAATGTAGTGTGATGCATTTAAACTTTAAAGGGACATTGGTGTTGAATTAGTTGATGTCTATTCGCAGTGTTATTTTAATAAGTTCGACTCAAGCCTGCCTACTCTATTGATGTTAAAATAGCCTTGATTTCAACTTAGGTTATGCTGTGTTGCAACTTGTCAGTGGCGTGCGGTCTTACCAACGGCTCTACCGGCGACGTAGTGAGGTTTGACTGTACCACAGGTAATTTTCACCGTCAAACATCAGACTTGCACACGCCTTTAAACTAGGTTACCCGGTGGTGTACTTCAATGTGGCGGGAAAAGAAGTACTGATAAGACCGGAGAAGTTCACAGTGAAGAGAAATCAAAATTCCAGTTGTGTGCGTACTCAAATCCCGCTTACGTTGGCGTGGGCGTTGTCAATTCACAAGAGCCAGGTACAGTCGCCACCACAACTATTTATTGATTTTTTTCAAAACAAACACACGTTTTTAATTGGTTTAAATGGTATTTTACGTGGAATACTTTAAGTAGACGAGAAATTCAAATTGACCACAATACACAACTTTATTTGTTTCGTAGGGACTCACACTCGATTCCGTTCAAGTGTCACTTTCTAGAGTCTTTGCATGCGGCCAAACCTACGTTGCTCTGTCCAGAGCCAAGTCGTTGAAGTACCTGAAGGTTTTTGGCTTTTCCGCCAGCAACATCCAAGTTGACCCTCATGTGAAGAATTTTTATAAAACAATTATGTTTGAATAGTGCGCGGCGCGCAAATTTTATTTGTAAAAATTAAAAAATGACTGTTTATTTGCGCAGAAAAATCAAATAAAAAATGTCTACGTTGGTTGATAGAATGGCAAATATGCGCGGGGTTGGGAAGGAAACTAATATCATGCTTTTTCGAAACGCGATTCGAAATCAGCAACACTAATGATAGAGCCAGTTTTTTCATCCATATCAACCCAAACCTACGAAAGCAATAATAAGGGCTACGCCGAACCATTCCACATACATTGTCGTCGAATTCAACGTCGTAGTCTTTGGTCGACAGTGTGGATCTAGCAACCCATCCATCCATCTAAATGAGACATTAATATTTTATGTTGTCTTCCTAATCAGTCAATGTACAACACATGAACAGCTATTATAACTGCACATATATGCATACATCATTCAATAAAAAGCTACCGGAGATTGATAACTAACTGGCTCAGCTCCTCGGATCTCAAATAGAGCGATTCTCTGAAATTTTGCTTCAACATCACACTATATGCGGAGTTAGAGAGAAGGGCGTGTTCATTTGGTAGAGGCTTACTTGGAACTTTTGCACTGACTTTTCAACCACACCTTTGTACAAAGCAACATTAGAATCTCAGCAAGACATACCACCAACTCGTTACTTATGTTATAGGACTTTTTGCAACCGTCGCACTTCTTAACCAAGTTTGCAGTTCCGCGACTTCCGGGGATAGCAACTGAATCCTATTGAAGTGTTAGCACCAGTTTTGTTGAATTATTCATAGATTTAATGTGGTGATATTATTCTTGTTGAACTGGGGAGATATAATAGGTGTGATTACTTCGGCGCTGAAATACACAAAACCTTCGGTTTCCACGTCGCAACTGCCGCACTTCAACTATATGCAAAACAAGTTATGTTGACCAGGTTCAACAAATAACCACTTTGATACACCAACGAAAATCTTCGCCCCGTGGGACAAAATACTCGACATTTTCAAGTGTAGCGGAAACCATCAATGCGTACTTCTAAAAAGCATCAAATACACAGCCACAGCACGCCAACTTACAACCATGACGAGAACAGATCAAGAATTATATTCGTTGTATAACACTGCGCAAAAATCCTCCGTTAAATGGCCCGAGCTCTTTGACATGGAAAAACGACATATTATAATCCTAAACAATATTATTATGTTTATTTACTTATTAACCTTCTAAGTCACTCAAAAAATTACACCCTCCAAGTAAAATTGGGGTGTAAATACGGTTATTGTATACCCCGTGGCTCCCCCAAAATAGCTTTATTGCGTGCGTTGTTTTCTACGAAAATAGTACGGAAAAATGT
>JAOPJI010034595.1:0-16575 GCA_027122695.1 Merluccius productus
GTTTGCAAACTGTTTTTCCCCGAAAAAAATGTCCCCAATGTGGGATTTAAAAAAAGGATATCTTCTTAATATTATTATTATTATTCATTTGATTTCCCATTTCCTCTCTAGCTGGGAAATGCGTACTTGTAGGTCTGCTCCTGCGCAGAGCAGCAGCACCCAGTGACCCCGCAGAGCGGTTCATTATATCTGGAAAAAGCTGATCCAGAGCGATATAACGAGAGGCGAGGCGTGTCACGTGACTTTCTCTCCAAACTCAGTGTGTAGAGAAAGGCCTTCGCTGCATCACACTTGGATGCCAGAAAAAACTGCCCAATGCTTTGTCAGAAAAGATCAGCAGTTGTTATAATGGCATGTGGTGCAAACTGTTTACATGTTGGGAATGTGATACATCTTTTAAAAAGGCTTGATCACGATTGCCCTGCTGAACTGGGAGCTGTAGCAGTAGCCTACCTAGTGGGTCATCATGTTACATGTTGTGCTTAAATAGATACCTTAGGGCTTATTTATAGGCCAATTCTCTTCACGTAAGCTGCTAAATAATTAGCACTATTAATTATAGCCTCATCTCATATAGGCCTACATAAGGCATAGCATATGCCTTATATGTAGGCCTTGTATAAAGATATAGCCCTGAATTTTATTTTACTTGAATAAACGATCAAACAAGACAATATAAAATGTGATTACAATAGTCATTGATAAAATAAAAAGGGGAGAGAACGCTACTCAAGTAGGCCAACTTTAACATAGCTGGCTATTGCATTTTTAGGCTATTTAACAAAACATGTTATTCCATATGATACAAGTAATACAAACGGTTTGTTAATAATGGGTTAATTTTCTAACTTGATAATTATGAGGCAACCACAACCCATAATCAAATGTTATGTTAATATTTAGAGGTTCGGTCAAACTTTACCTGGATAGTCTACAGTTGAGTATCAATTGAGTGTCAATTTAGTATCAGTTGAGTATCAACATTGTCTCAGTTTAGTGTCAGTCAGTACCGGCCCGCCCTATACACTGATTACACAATCGTACAGGACCCCGCCAATCATTTCATAAATAAAGAAAGTTGCCCAATGTATAGATTGTTCTTGCCACATTGTGGTAGTACGATACCAAGGGTTGTCATGTTGTCCTCCTAAAACTACTAAACCTAAATAAAAGAAAGTCTCGCCTAGGGCCCCCTGTTTAGAGCCAGGCCTGGTGTCAGTTGACTCACTTGACATGGAAGCATTACGCACATGTATGCACATATTAAATGTAGTGTTATCTGACTTAACTGAATGTCGTTATATAATCAACAACATGTCAAGTGAAAAGGAACTATCCATCCTCACTTTGACCTGCATATCAATAGAATATCCATAATATTTCAAATCAATGTCATTAAGTATTCAAATAAGTATCACATCATTATCACCAACAAAAAACCTGACACTCAACACAGCATGTCATAAACTGTCTATAGTCTATCAGGCATAAACATTTTTATTAAACCTTTATTGCAACAATTGACAAAAATGGGCAACAGAGGTAGAAAAATAAATAAATATATATATAAAAAGTTCTGGGATAAATAACAAAAGAACTAAAGTGTCACTGCTGCTAAGTCAGAATGACTTGCTTTGTGCACCCAGCTTTGCAGCACCCAGATCAACAAACACATTCAGAATCAGAGCAGAGACTTGACTTTGGATAGAAAAGTATTTTATTTTATTTTATTATTTTATTTTATATATCTATATATATATACTTTTATATACTTTTAATGTCTGGTTTGAAAACCATTTCCCCAAAAAGAATTTCCCCAATGTGGGATTAATGAAGGATACTTCTTTAAAAAGAAAAAAAGATGCCGTTTTTTCAGGCCTTGAAATTAAATGGGAGCAGTTGCTTCCCTTTTTTGAGTGACAACACCTTCTCGGAAATACTGGTTGAGCGAACAATCGTGTATTTGCAGCTGTTGCGGTAACTGCATTTCTAGACACTTACACGATTGAAAGCCACCCCATTTTCTTCTGCCTTTGCCAGGCCGCAAGGACCTTGCAGTGGGTGGATGACATCGGCGATGTCCACCACTGGAACACATTATAAAACAACAACTAGAGTAGACAGTTACAGCAGGGATTGACAGGAAATCTGAGCGATAGAGAGAGAGAGAGAGAGAGAGAGAGAGAGGGGGAGAGAGAGAGAGGCATGGCACCGGGCAGCGGCCTGAATTACAGGCCTGACATGCTGCGGACGGGCATGGGGAGTAACGCTGGAGAACGGGCGTGGGGCGCCAGTGACCTCCACTGGCTCCCTGTAGCAGCTCGCATCAGATTTAAGACAGTGGGGCTCCCTGTAGCAGCTGGCATCAGATTTCAGACAGTGGTACTGGCCTACAAGGCTGTCAATTAAACTGCCCCCCCCCCCCACCACCTCCAAGCAATGGTCAGACCCCACACCTCAGCTGGCTGGCTGATACCACCAACGCTAAGAGGTCACAAAGGTCGCTCAGCTAAGTCACAACGATTCTCTGTTTTGGCACTGCAGCTCCCTGCCGCTGTCAGGACAGGAGAGTCGCTCACCGGCTTCCTCAAGAGACTCAAGACTCATTTGTTCAAAGTTCACCTGGAAACCTCTTGTGCACTGATTGTTTGTACGTCCTGGCAGTTAAATAGTACTCTAGCATCTTACCCTAGCTGTCCATGCTGTACAAGAAAGGATAGCTAAACCTTGCAATTATGGTGCACCAAATGTATGTATTGTAAGTCGCTTTGGACAAAAATGTTTGTGCTAAATGCCCGCTCTGCCATTCACTCACCCACCCACCCACACACTCTTCCACTCACTCACTCACTCACACACTCTGCATTGACTCACGCGTCCAGCCTTCCTGCCACTAACTCACCCTTTGATCCATTCACCCACCCATGCACTCATACACATACATAATCACAACACCAACACCTGATCACCAACAGCTTTACCAACTGAGCCACTGTGCACTATCCAGCTAAAGTGTTACCAGAGGTTTTTTTTAATGGCTTATGAGTAACGATGGACTCCATAAGGTAATAATGACGAAAAGGTAGGCCTACTCATATTTAGTATCAAGTTATTTAACACTGTAGCCTGCTATTACTGTAGTTATACTACTGAAATACTAATTTCAGAGGGCCTTTTTTTGTTGTTGCTTTATGCCTACCTTGTTTACTTTTCATTACAGATCAATATGCTTGGATATCAGACTAATATGCTACTCATACTATTCTATTATTGGGATGATGCTAACTTTTTATCTTTATATATAATATATAGGCCTATATATTTATTGTAGGCTACTCACCATTCTGTATTTTACTCACTGTCTTTTTGTAGGATTAGGCCGAAAATGGCCTGCAGGTGTGAATCTGACCCTGCACCCAGGGCTGTTGCCAGGGCTTAGAAATTAGTGAGGTCATTTTTTAATTTAGACGTACTGCATTTATGGATAACAAACACAATATTGGCTGCTATACAGTACTTACGGAGCCCCTCTGGGGTCACACGTATGGAAGCAAATTAGTGTAAAAAAAACCACGGATTTAAACAAATGTTGAATACAATTATTTTAATGTATTATCCAAGCAAATTAGTGCCTAAAAGCCCTGAATTTAAAATAATGTTGAATTCAATACATTAGATTTTTTTTAAACCTTTGAATATCATAGTTTTGAATTAGTTTGGTGTGAATTCAAACATTTACAGTTCACATCTATGTAGCTTCCCAAAATACGATTGTTCAACATCCAAGTAGTAAAATCCGAGTTGTAAAAAAATTGTAAAAATTCAGATAAAAAATGTCAATCCGGGTTACTCAGGATGAGCAACAGAACACCAATATATTGCATCCTGCGTCTAACCAATCACAAAGCTTGGGATTGTTAGACCTTTGTAGCACTAATCTGCATCCATACACATGGTAGAATTAGAAACACTTGATGGGTACATCCGTGCGCACGGTTTTAGTTCCCTTTGTTCGCTTCCGTTGTTAAGGAAGTGGATGAGTGAAAATAACGAGCTCCTAGCTGCGGCCATGCATGCTCCTCCCATCTCCCTGCTCCTCCCAGGTCATCACATTAGCTTGCTCCTCCCATCTCCCTGCTCCTCCCAGGTCATCACATTACCTTGCTCCTCCCATCTCCCTGCTCCACCCAGGTCATCACATGAGCTACACGTTGGTATGATGCCACTAGATGGCGCTACGACATTGTTTCCTATATCTAAATATAATCCATGTTGAAAGATGCTATACCACCATGGTATAGCATCTAATTCAGGAGCATCAAACCATCAGGATAATAATTATCTATAATCCCACCTATAATCTATAAAAAGTACCTATAATCCCATTCTGTATAAACTCATGTAATATTACAATGATTTAAAACTGATATAGGCCTATGGTGGAGGTGGAAGTAGGTGTAGTTTACAAAATCCAATCTGATTCTAAGCATGTCTACACATTAGGGCCTCTTTCTCATTATTATTTCTCCATCCAACCAATACATAATATAATCTACTTTAAATTAGATTATAATGTCGTTATATATATAAGAGAGCTTGAGTTAGATGTATGAGGAAGGCAAGTCATGCTTATTTATATAGAGGCCTTCAAGCGGAAAGACCATTCAGGACGGCTTTATCGGCAGGAAAACAGTCACATTTTTAAGAACATCTAAAGGACAATCAATGAAAAGCAATTGTTTAAAAGAGAAATGTAAAATACAAATATGAGAAGGTAAAATAATCAATATGCCAGTGCAGAAACGTTTTGATCCCTGATTTAAAAGTGTTGGGTGTATTCCAGATAGGCCTTTGTGGAGCATGAGAACTTAAAAGCTCCACCATGCTTGTTTGGGAACAGGAAGCCGAAGGGTCCCTGATGACTGGAGAGCTCTCTGTTCATAACACAGAAGCAGATCAGAGATGTAAAAGGAGGAATAGGCGCCAGCTGGAAATGCCTGCCTCAGCCCAAAAACCCCACAAACAAAAGTTAAAGGCTTTGCCCATCAGCTCTTTACTATAGCCTATATAGACTAGTAGCAACATTCATATACATACATATATATATATATGTATATATGTATATATGTATATATATATATATATATAGCTTTTTTTAATATATATTTTTTATTTATTTATTTAAAATATTAAACAACAAATATATAAATCAGTGTGCATACAAAACCAACATGTCAGCTTCGGTTCACTAGTGGACCCAGGCACAGAACACAGACTCGGAGACAGATGACTGTAAGCAGATTTATTGCAATGAGATGGCAAGGAGGAAGCAGGCAGGTGAGCAGGCTGGGACTCTGAAGAAGAACAGAACACAAACAGGCGTTAAATCAATTTTAAAAACACAAGGAAACCAACATAGAGAATATCGAAATAGCACCGTGAGACAGCGCGTAGCTACCGCTATGGCAGAGACACACAACAATATGGCGATGAGTGGGAGGAAAAAAGGCAAAGGGGTTGATATACTGGAGAGGTGATGAGCTGATGAATGACAGGTCTGTTAGCTGAGGAGGTGATGAGCTGATTGAAGGCTGGTGCGGGATCCCGGTAAGTGGCAGGACAGGAACAAACACAGACAGACAGACAGACACAGACAGACAGACAGAAAAACAGACAGACAGACACACACACACACACACACAAGGGTGTGGCCATGACACGAAAAGAGCCACACAGTAAAAAACAAATCTGGAAAATTAGATACAAATGATAAAACATATTCAATAGAATTGCACACATAGCGTTAAACATGCTGTATTCCTAATGTGTACATTGTCAACTCTCGGTTTAGGGCCATCACTACAAATAAGACCAACAACCGAACGAAACAAAGACATTGCTCAGAGAAAAATCAGCACGACTCAAATTAAATGCGACACATCGACCATAATGTGATTAATGGTGTCGACATGCCGGTGTCCAAAACAGGAAAAGGTCTTTGAAAAAAAAACGATGAAACGATTTGATGAATCCGACTAGACTGGGTGGGCCAAAATCAGAAAACAAGTGACATAGGAGAACGCGCACAAACCCACACACATACACACGGTCACCATAATTTGAACAGGTGTGATGGTGGTAATTACCTGTACTAACATGTGGAACACAGTGTGAAATGTTCTAATTTACTCCATTGCACCTGATCTTCCTGTGCAACCTGGTTTGAGTATAGGCCATGGGCGAGCCAGGAAGTGACCGGACACGATGACTGACAGGAGGAAATGACAGGCCACCCCTGGCTGAGTAATTGGCTATGGATTGAAACGACATGAGACTTTCTAAACCGGACAGGTCTCTTCTTCCTCCTCATTCCTCTCCCCCCCCCTGACACCAAACTGTGGGAAGGAGGTCTTGTCATTCAAGAAGAGGAGGCAACAAGCTCATTGCTCTTCTTGTGTTTAATTTGCCCATTGGGTGTTCTTTCTCATTGGAGTGACAGCGTGTACGAGGAATGGGGTCTGACATCACTCACCGCCGCTGTATTCCCTTATGAATCCCAAGTTTGCATTGGTCACCCTTGAAAAGGATTTTGAATATCAATGGATTCTACCTGTATAAATAAAGGTTCAATAAATACAACGTTCTACAGTCAAACGACAGCTTTATTACATTTGTCATCAGCTCCGTGGGTTTTTGACCAACGATGGGGGCGATAACTCTTTCTGCATGGAGCTATAATTATTGAGGGAGGTTGGTGCACTGATGTCAGTGAAATGTAGTGTGTATAGTGTAGAGTGTATGGGTGGACAATTGAACTTTCTGAACCAGAGATAGGCAGTTGAAGTTATGCGGTATTCAGGAGGGCCGCTAGAGTGAAGAGGATGTCGGCCTTAAGTCTAAAGACCTGCATCCATTTGAACCTGTGCTGAATAAAAACGTTACTTGCTAATTAATAAAAGCAGTCAGGGGACTGAAGACCCAACTCTTACAAAAATGAAACACAAAGCTATGCCTGTTTTTAGCCGATTTTAGCTTGTTTTCTAACGCACAATGAAAACGATTATATTTCATTACAGAGGCTTTTTCTCAAATGTTGATGGCAATGGTTGACTTATTTTACGGATCAAAGAGTTTTGTTCTCCGTGGCCCCAGTCTGGTGACGGCAGTGTGTCAGAAGTGCTTGTTTGAAACACAGGTGCACAGGGCACCCCAGGGGCTGTGTACTGTCTGCAGTGTTGTTCCCCATCTACACACTAATGAGATGCAGATCAAAGACTCCGCTACTCATCTGTATGAAATGGACTTCGTGGGCCCTCTGCAACTAGGGGATGTAATGAGGGGACGGAAACACATATTGATTTCTTGCTCAGTTGGTGTCTAGACAGTGCTCTTGTCATTAATGCAAAAAAACCAACAACAACAAATAGTAGGCTACCGCAACTGAAGTCCTCTCCCCGTATGACACAAAATAATACCATAGTTTAGGACTAGACTGTTGAGATTGTTCACATACTTGTCCACTTTACTTGATAGTAGACTTTAGCTGACTAATAAAGGCCATGCAATGGCTGTATATGGAATCTGAATATCTTGTGTAAGTAGAGGTATTTTAGAGTTGGTGATTGTGTTCTGACTTTAAATACGGTGTTTCTGCCTGAAGAGGAACAGACTGGATGGTGCGGTGGCTTAAAGCAGCAATCAACCACACACACTCCTCATAATGGGATAGCCACGTTACACGGTGCAACTGCACACAAATCCACCTGACCTGTGTGTTTCAGTAAAAACAGATACACATTTGTGAATATGTATCGAATGCTATATATCCATCCAATACATTCTTGACATTGGCCTCATAGTCTTTGTATCATACCATAATGTATGAACAAAATTAGTATTTCCATATGTGCTTGTGGAGGGTTTGAAGCTGTGAAGATCAAGGACTATGATTGCATGTGGCCATGTTGCCTTACCCTATACTACACCAAGGAAAGGTTATCCATTGTTGCTCGCAATGGCAAAAAAAAGGAAAGTTATCAACTGCCCACTTTCCGCCTGGGTCGGTGTCAAAAGAGAGACGTAATGTATTTCAACCGACATATTCTTTGAGACTGTTGTGTGTAATTTGTGATACTTTCTGTCATGGTGGGATGATTGATTTAAAGAACAATTGTTTCGCCCCCGTCAACACTAATATGTACATGTTGAGCTTTAAAAAGCAGTCATTTTGCTGTGACCTTACACGTCCTCTGAATTGTGTTTGTAGCAAAACAATCGAAAAAGGCAACGCTATCAAAATAGCTGTGGAGAACGATCTAAAAAGACTGATAACGATGATGTTATCGTTCCCTGATGCTGCTGCTTCTGGGGATGAAATGCATTCTCGAAGCCGCCTGCATTGTATTCAGCAAGGGGCTAATACAACTGTTTTCGTGACGTTGAAATTGTCCAATAAACTGTAATGTTGAATGTAACATCATGATAATTACTCATTTAAATTCTTCTAATTTCTAATTTCCCTTATTATTGGGGTTATTATGATTACAATTTAAATGAAGAATTATCATGATAGATTATCACGAATGTAGTTGTTGAAACACACACCTCTGTGGTTATGTTCAATTGTTTCAAATTCACTTTCTCTACTACTTCCTTCACATCCGGTAATATTAGTATATTTCAATTCCCCCTTGGAAATACAGACGGGGCCTTGAGGCTGGCGTGGTGTTGGGGTAGCGGTGGGTTGACGAGACACACAACACTGGAATGACAGCAGATGGGGAAGCGTTAGGCAGGAAAGTTTATAATAGAACGACGAAGCTCGATGATTGGCTGATTGAAGAATGATGAGGCAGAGCAGCTTGAGCGGGTGGTAGGTGACAGCTCCCAAGTGGGAGGAAGGTCTTCCTGATTGAACCGCTCATTTGTTTGAGTTCAAGTATTTTCCCCAAATGAATGCAATCCCAATGGTCTCTGACTTCTCCCCTTCATTGCCTCATAACCCTGAACTATTGATAGTGATAAATAAAATCATTAATTTAATAATTTTAAAAAAGTTTTAAAAAAAACTGTAGTATAATAATACTAATAATACAAATAATGATGATAATGAGATACAACATTCTAAGAGTTCCTCAACCTTATTCCACGTAAATCAAGTATTCCTCTGGTATTTAGTGTACAACCATGCTGCTATAAATCTGTGTCGATTTTGATGCAAACTCAAGCTTTGATGAACAGAGAGAGAAGCCACCTCATTTCCTCCAGCTAGACTCTAATTCCAAAATAAACCCAGTTATCTAATTTGTTAGTCTGGCGCTTGTAACCCTGCAGGTGACCTATGGGTCCCTACTGTATTGCATTTATTTTTGCTTTGAATACAAATGAAGCTGCTATATAAGCATGAAGCTACTCCAATCCAATAGAGATAAAAAGTGAGCACTATAGCCAATCACACCATGTGTATCACATCCAGTTCACATGTCCATGTCTTCTTTTAAAGTCTTGAATTTTAGAAATCTCAATATTTCAGATGTAAAGACCTCCACGCTTCACTATAATTAATTAATCAGCACTCGTGCTTTCAAACATTTCACATGCTTTGCCTGGAGCGGGAGGGTGAAGTGAGGGCTTGGGGATGCTTAATAGCAGCTGTGGGGTCACCAGAGCACCAGTTGTGTTTTTGAGAAATGTGGAGAGGCTAGGGATAAGTAATGTGCCCCCTTAATGGACGCTCACGAGCCCTGTCTCCACTCAGTGTACAAAACCCAGCATGAATATGGAAAACACAGTCGATCACCAACTTCATCCAGCCATATTTTTTCTAAATGATTATGTAAAACCAAAAAAAAGTACCATTCTGACAGACGTTACACTCGCTCTGAAATTAAATAAATTAATAAAATGTGAAAGTTGGGCCATCTGTTATGCATGTCAGTTGGAGTTTGGAAACATGGAGAATCTGATGCGCGGCGTGGCACAGATCGCCTTGTTTAACTATAGAGAAGACGAGAGAACGGAATGAGACGTAAACAAATGCACAAACACAGTGAACTGGCACACGGGAATCCCGATGTGACTTGACACCTCACATCCTTGGAAAAAAATGTCATCAAAATTCAGCTTGGGACCATTCAAGGATTCACTGTTGATATTCTCCTAGTAATGTCGACGCAAGGTCACATGCATCGCCTATAGGCTTCTCTCGCTTCTATAAGACACCCAAGGTAATGGAAATCATGGCGGTCTGGACAATATTGTCATACGCTTTTTTCTTATTTTTTTTCCAAAGCACACATAATCCACAACAACGCCTTATAGTGAGTATCGTCATTTCTAAGACCACTCGGAAAATGAAAGGTTGTGCTTGGGTTGGAAGCTTATAGGTGGATGGATACCGCGCAACACCTTGGATGATGGATTGGATGATGCCACTCGAAATAAGTACATTTCCTCTACAAAATAGAAATAAATACACGTTTCTGTTATGATTTGGAAATCACAAACATTTTTGTTAAAGCATACATTATCCACAACAATGGCATCAGGAATGTCAACATTTTTAGGACCTCTCAGCAGATGAAAGGTTGTGCATGGGTTTGGCGTTGATAGGTGGATAAGTGGACGTCCCCCAGCTACTGTGACAGCCTTTGATTACGTGTCCTGGCAGAGAAAGCCACCTACCTACCGATATAGCCACTTCCTTCAGTCTTCAGTGTAATAAAGCTCATATAAAAATATCATCTATTTGCATTCCGGAGAGGCTTTAGACAAGCTGTGTATTGGGGGAAAGGTCAGAGGTCAGCGTTTATATGCATTGAGAGGGGGAGAAATTGGACATCACGGGTATTTGTGACAACTTTGGACAGCCGTTGAAACAGGGATTTGTTTTCTAACGCTATCATACAGACTATCATCATGATGCCTGGCGCCATGTCGGGTTGTCAACAACCCGAGTGTTGTAATGTTGTTTTGTTCTAGCTGGGTAACGTAGCATATGGTAGTGGCTGTTTGCCGCAAGCGCGACACTCCCTGGGATACAATTACCCCCCTGTACCTGATAGTGATGTAAGTCGATGACTGTCATCCTCTAGTCTTCATACTACCTGGAATCCACTTCCAGAGATATAACATTTTCATGAGCACCCAATTCGCTGTTTGAAAAGGAGCAGGGAAATGTGACCTTACAAGGCTGTGGTTTCACAGAAGCTATTACCCCATTGCAGTTTCCTTTTTTCCCCCTATTTTTTCCTTGAGGGATAAGGTTTTCAATTGAGGTTGGAATGCATTTGTAGTTTATTCATAATACAGTTTTTTCTCAATTGCTTAGATGCATTTCTTGAAACTCTAACCTCATTCTCAAAACTGTAAGTGCAATTCCCAAAACAGTTATACAATTTCTCTGAACACTAAACCACTCGTGAAAAATAACCTCTCAAAATGTTACCCACATGTGTCATTAAATCGGTACAATGAACAATGTCAAGGAACAATGAACAACAAGGAACAATGTCACCAAATGGACAGCACCTTTCGATCATTGCGTAAATCCTGACACTCAAAATTCTAATTATTCTCACTGGACAGACTGTGTAGGCCTACATAGTGTTGCTGTCAATGTAAAGGACACACAAATATGAGGAAATACATCTTAGTAGGCTACTTTATGTATTCATCACATTCAAAATCTCATTGGGCATTCAGTGTCTCCTCCCTGTTAGGGCACAGCACTTCATCAACATCACACCTGATGTCTTGCCTTTCAAGGCACAGAGGGAAAAACCTTCTGCCGTCTCACAGCCACCGTCGGCAGTCCTCAACTGTGATGTCCTCACAACCAGCATTCATTGCATCCAGTAAAGCTAAATGTTTATGGGGCTGGTGATCATACACCTTCCATCTCCATGCTAAATTTTTTAGTGTAAATCGGCTTGGGGTGAATAGCATCCCATCCCAACCCAATTTGCACTTGTGGGATGGGATGGACAGCATGTGTTCTCCGTTACTCTTCAAAGTGACTCACTCCAATCACCCATCATGCTGGACTTTGCTTTTGTACAAACACAATGCTCATTGGACATAGTATTTAGCATGCCATGATTTACCCAATGAACAACTTTGTCAATGCGAGCGGGAAATGAACATAGCTGATTGAGAAAAGTACAATCTGTTTTGACTGGCATGTCATAATTGAATGAGAATTGCATCTACACAATTCAATTCAATTTCAATGTTCAATTTTATTTGTATAGCGGCAATTCATAACAGAAGTTATCTCAGGGCACTTTTCAAATGGAGCAGGTCTAGACCGAATGACAATGACAGTAATGACAATTACTGTAATGGTGTGGGGTTTAGAGGCACTGTTGAAAGAATCAGGTTACACATTTAGTAATTGTGGGTGAACGGGGCATTTCATTTTCTTTCACTTCAAATGTATTTCGACCAATCATGATGCTGGGGGCGGCGATCTGTAGATGCGTATTACATGGAATTGGTCTCTACTGGAAACAACCTGACCGGCAGAACCAAAACAAATGTGGTATGGTCAACCATTAACCTCGGCTCCAGAAGAGGACTGATAGCCAAAACGATAGCATCATCTTCCCATTGTCGCTAATCCCTCCTTTGGCCAGCACTGGTAAACATCCTGGTAAAACATCCTGTCCGGACACCATGTCCTTAGACAAAATGTCTGTAAACCTGTGTAGTATACATGGCCACTGTAGAAATACAAAGTTGTAAAAATCATCTTCTGAAACTTCCATCTTGCACTCACAAATGAGATATCTTCAGAAAAATATATCTCCGTAACAAAACAGGAAACTGTGTAACTCGGCTGCTAGCACTTTCTGGTTTTGGGCCACTCTGTGCAGCCTTCCCTTCTGAATCCGAGATTAGCCTTGCCTAGCTTGCTTTATCCACGTGTGTCCTTCCACGCCTGAAGAACGAACCGATCAACCTCCAGACTTCATTTGAGCATTCTTTGAAGCCATAACACGACAGCAAAAAAGAAAGATGTGATGGGGCAAGTTCATTTGACTTTCGAATTCCCACTGAAATCCCCCTTTTCATTCCCTTTTGCGTGTGTGTTTGTGCATGTGAGAGACATGTACATGTGAATGTGCCTTTCCTTGAGATCATTTCTATCCCTTCATGTTGCTTCATATTTGATATATTTGATAGCATATTTGGAAAACAGAGAATAAAACATTGAGGGGGCCAATCAGACACTTACTAGCTCTTAAATCGCCATTTCAATGGACTAGCTCTTACCACTGGCTTCTTTCATGTTGTAAAACTTACATTTAGGATCTACTCCACGACAGCCACATAGAATAATTGGATGTATTTTATATGTTTTTTGTTGTTGTTGCTTAGACTGCAGGTGTAGCAACCCAGTCTCACATCAAAATATAAGTATAACTATGTTGGTCCACAGCACAAAATGTATTAGTTTCCCAATAGCAGCTTAATCTTGACAAATTAATTCCACTTTTAAGGTTTTTGAAGTGTAAATGCAATCAATAAAGTAAAAAGCTGACGAAAAATTATGCGGGTCATAGCCCAACAGAAAGTGATGCAATTAGCATGTGACCTAGGGGTTAAGGACACTTGGGAGCGAGCTAGAGCTCTGGGGTCTGTTTCGCATGAAAGAGGGCCTCAAGGACATACAAGATTATCCATTTGGTGGCTCTAGCCTGACACGAAGAGATGCGATCCCTCACCAAGAGGTCAGCAGAAGGTAAAAAAAAAAAACACACCCATTTACCGAATGACTTGGGAGTAAGCTCATCTCACAGTTTTAGAGCCGTTTTTGTGAAACTGATATGTTTTGTGCTGTGGACCAACGTACCTATTGCACATTTAGATGTGAGACCGGGCTGGGTAATCGAGAAATGTTCAAAGGCAAAGGTAAATTTAGCTGTGAAGAATTCCACGTGGAGGATACCACAAATTCGATTCACAGCAGGAAAATGGTTGACCTACATTGCACAAGGACAGCCTCAGTCTTAGGCTGAAACCAACTTGGGAATCATTTTTGGTTTGATCAATTTCACACCTGTCGCAAAGTCCCCGACACTCTTACTGTAAATGCAACACTTTCTGTTCGGGAAAAGCTGAAAACTTACTTATAGATATATTGTTCTAGGGGTGTGAAATGAAAGAACATCAGATTTTCTCTGAGTAGGAGGCTCACCACATCCCCATAGTATTACTGTAATCATCAGTTTAGTTCTTGTTCTACAATTCTGTATGAATGAGTTAACCATTAATTAGGATATATTTGTATGTATTTTATACACCGATAACAATGATATTTTTTCATGACCATATCTTTTGTATTATTTCCTATGACTACTGCATGAAGTACAAGAGATAACAACAATGAGATTAGAATTAACCTTTTAATGCTTTGTCAATCAAACCTGCTGACGACCTGAGGGAGAGGCTGGTGGCACTCCTCCTCCTCCTCCTCCTCCTCCTCCTCCTCCTCCTCCTCCACCTCCTCCCTCTCTCCGGGGCCTGCTGTCCTGCGATAATTACGGCCCCAGACACGGGTGACACCGACCGTCACGATGGGCGGCGCGCGCACAGCGTCGTGCCTGCCGTTTGCCTTCGCCCATCTGATCCGCGCCTCCATTTCATGGCAAGCAACCAGATAAGGGTGTGAAACACTGGCTGGTATTTTAGCTCAACCTTTGTCCCCTTCCAGGGCTGGGAGATCCCTATCAGAGCCAGCGTAGCAATGAAAGGTCAGCATCACTGCACCAGCAAATGAGGCTCCCCCCCCCCATTTTCTCAGAGCTGTCTGAATTAGAGGCTACAACAAAATGTTCTTTGTTGACTGCTGCTTATGTTCACAGCAGAGGGGCTTTCTACAGCACTATGTCTACGTCTCTAGAGCTGGTCATGACATGATCCTTGTTTTTGAGCCAGTTTTGAGATATGTCTGTCTGTCTGTCTGTTTGTCAGTCAATTATTCAGTCAGTCTGTCTGTCTGCTTGTCGGCTGTCTGTATGACTAGATTCAACATTCAAAGGGCTTTATTGGCATCGAAAATGCACAAAGCAGAAAACTATATCTATATATCTATGTATCTATCTATATAACTATCTGTCTTTCATAGTCTTTGTCTTATTAGAAGACATAAAACATCAAAGATCAGGGTAAATTACAAACAATATTTCATACTTCTCCATTCTTTGTTCCGAGTGATGTTTATCCGGTTAAAAGTAGCACCAGTAGCATCGTCAAGATGAACATCCAGGCTTACGATCAAGCGATTGCCAGTAATGTGTTTGATCTGATACAACGTCTGTCTCTCGTTAATTATGCCTTGGATAACCGGACTCCTGGAAGCCTGGCATATCCGGGATGCATGGAGAGCACCAGAGCAGATGCCGAAGTGGTGCTAATGCTTTCGTTATTTCATGCAGGCTGGAGTCATGCTGGTCTGTTGAGCCCGGAGAGAGAGCCTCCGAGTCAGTTCAGTTACCACTTGCCATGCCTTCAAATGGGCGCCGGGAGAGATAAGCACATTCCAATCCTCTGGGAGTGCAAACTGAATTTCATCATTGGTTCTTGAAGATACCGGCTTGACTTTGTTATTGGGTCTGACCTGAGGAGAAAGTGCTACATTTTGATTGGTTGGCTGAAAATATGCAGCCATTTGGTTTGGAAATGACTACGGGTGATGGATGACAATGACCCAGGAAATTGGAAAATGCCGTGGGAAAATTGTCATCGGTTATTTATTTTATCGACTGACCTTTTCTCGGTGTTCCCCTTATTTGTATTACCGTCGTGCCAAACAAACAAACATTAAAAGATAATGACATTTGTTCACGCCGCACCTATCTAATATGCAATATTAGCTCAGGTGTCCGCTCACTCGAAGCGGCTTAAGCTCTCTCTTAGATCTCTGAAAAGCAAAATCGCCCTACGGGACGGTTACGTGTAGATAATCTATGGCGCAGCGTGGGCCAGCTTTCGGGGGGGGGCCTTTGATTGATGCTGTGGTGGCATTAACATGTCGCCATTATATACCACACCTACTGCCACGCAATTACCATTTTGTCGCTTGAAAGTAAACACCGCTATACCTCTTCCTTGTCCGTTCACCTGGTTGCTGCTAATGAGGGATAATTAAATAGCCCCAGAGCAGTACATATATCTCAGGCTATGAATGGGCATTTAGAGAAAGGTCAAATCCGGGGGTCCTATGGGCGACCTTTACGCTCCAATTTCCTGTTCAAGTAGAGTTGGTATTGATCAGCAAGCCTGCTGTGGCCGGGGACAGTGGGAGCATGTGCGTGCGGGAATGAGATCCCGGCTGAAAAATGCGCGCTCCCCTACTGGGAATTCCTTGTTAGACAGACTGCCACGAACGCGGTCCTCTTAGTCAGTGTATACGTTATTACGGATACATTTTTTAGGATGTGTGTGTGGACTGGGGGACGAAATAATGGCCCTTGGTTACTGTGTCCCTTGTCAAACATGAGAGGGAGATAGAGGGAGAGAGAGAGAGGGGGGGGGGGGAAAAGGGAGAGGGAGGTTGTGTGTGTGTGATAA